>BJBW01006883.1:111859-157296 GCA_004320125.1 Scolopax mira
GAAAGGAAAGGAAAGGAAAGGAAAGGAAAGGGGAAAAAGGAAAGGAAAGGGAAAAGGAAAGAAGGAGGAAGAAAAGAGTTTTCTTAAAGAGAATCCCTGTATGATTATGGTGGGACATAATAAGAGGTCCTCTGACACTCATATAAGGTGAAAAGTACAGCAAGTGTTGCATTTCTTAAAGGTAATATTTAGACTATTTTTACTCATAAACTAATTAATAAATTTACATACAAATTATCAGAAAATTCATTCTGCATTCTGCAACATACATGTGGTGTTTTTAATACATAATAATGAAGCTAAATCCTTGATTCAATCTTAATTAGAAAGCTATATCTAATTCTTCTACAGCATTTTGTTTTCTGTACCTAGTGGGCAGAAAGCGGTATACTAATTAACACTGCAGTACTGTGAAAGATGATCAATTTATAGAAAAGGTCAATGAAGTGAGTTGAAGAAAGGATTAACTAGTAACATCTTATATTTATGAAAAAAACAGGAAAACTAAGATCTGGCATAAGATGGAGGATTCCACCAGGAAAAATATTTGCATTTACATGTTACATAGATTTGTGTCTGAGGTGGGCCATTTGGCATGTTTCTCTCCTGAACTGGTAAAATATTGTGTTCATAGATCATCCGTGTGGATTCTGACTAACATATTCAACAGGGACACAAGTTCATGTTTGTAGTAAGGCTTGCTGGCAAAACGGATTAATATATTATTTTTTCTTTAAAGACTGAACTCCAGATTTTCTATTAAGCACAAGAGAAATCCGTTAGAGGGTCTCAAACATGGGTCTGTGGTGATTTGTCTCCCTGAACTTGTGAGAAGCCAGGAAGAGGAGTAATATGAAATATGATTAAAGGTAAAGTACAATAACAGATCTACTTTATTAGCCCTTGTTCCTGCTATAACTAATCCTCTCTTTTTTTCAGTGCCAGTTTCTTGGGATTGATTACTGTAAGAGTAATAATAAAGATTTGTGAATTTTTGCAAGGAATCAGGCATATGTCATATTTGAATAAAGAATATAGGCAGATACAGATTTTTTTTCTTTTTCCAAAAAAGCCCTTTTTCATCTTATCTCATTTGCGACTGTGCAGGTAACAAATTGACCATCATGATTCAAATTTATGAAGCACTGCAAAAATAAACTTGGAATAGTGTCACTTTTAGAGTACTCTTTGGTATAGGCTCCAGTCCTCACACTCTTTGATGGAGTGGAAGATTTTATTTTATTTTTACAGGTATTGTTTAGGCATAATGCAAACACTATCTAACATCACCATTACCCTACACCCATCCCCTCCCCTCACTTCCTGAACTGGGCATCTAAATATAATTACCAAACTTAGGACAGTGTGATCCAGATATAGCAGCATTTATAAACATTTCCAAGTCATGGAGAAAATGCTTCTCTTTAGTTATAAGAAAAAGTTATATATATTATTTGGGGGAAAATTAATTTGTCACAGTGCTAATGACACACAGAGTAGAAAACTGAACATTGTGCTAAAAAGAACCTAGTCTGCAAGATGGTTACTAGTGAAATTTTTTAAGAAGCAGTTATTGGTCTGATCATCCTTAAGTTATTGATTGAGAAAAAAATAAAATTCTTGTTTACTTATAAAACTTTCTAGTGATGCAAAATGAGAAAGCAATGGCAATACAGAGGAGGGATAGAAATTTAAATGAGATAATCTGGAATACTCTGCACACTAGAGTAAGAGAAAAGGAATATTGTTCTAGCAAAAATCAAGGTCATGTACTCAATTATTAATGACAAGAAATTCTTCTATAACTAGAGGACACATTTAATGAATTAGCCTAGCATACCTATTGAGAGCTGTCATACATATATACATAATCTTAGGTACTTATCAAAGACACATGGCAAATCTGATGTTATCACTTAATGTACTTTATTTGGCATACTAAAGTCAAAAAAAGGTCTCTTGCATTAAGTCAGATTCAGTGAAATAGATCCAAAGAAGAACTGTTAGCATCTGTCTAGACTGGGAAACCTCATAGTACTTCCTAAATCTGGAGGAAGCAGGGGGGCAGGAGGTCAGCTTGTATATACTTCAAACAAGCCTGGAGTCAAGGTTAAGATTTGTGCTGCAGCAATCGAGCTATCCAGCTTCTGCTTGGCTTGGAGCTTAGGCACAATAGGCTCATGTCTGATTCTGAGCCAAACTTGCTCATGTGCTGCTAGTCCCCAAATTTACAAGATAAGCTACACTCATGATAGGAATATACAAGCTTTTCAGATAGACAAATGACAAGTACTCTTGTTAGCAGATGACTGTTCTTTTGTGCATGTAAATATGGATATTCACACAGAGAGCAGCCATATGTGTAATTTATTTCTGTGCTTCTGTGATGGATCACATTTTTAACACGTGGAGTTTCTTTAGATCAGAAGAAAACAAATGTGTTTGCGAAGCCTATGTAGACATAATTATTTTTGAATGTTCCTTTTTAGTTCAAACCTTTCACCATACCCCAAATATTATTTACTGGTCTTGCTTTGTTTAAATGCATAATGTTGTACAGATGAAACAGAATTCTCAAAACTGAACAGGAAGCATTATTCTTTTTCTTTAATACCAATATTCTAAATTAATTTTGTGTGCATCTGTATTCGGGTATTTGTGTACATGACCTGTACTTATGTTAAGAACAGTTGTATATATGGGTGAGAGAGTATATCTCCAAAATGTATATTTCAGGCAAAAAGAACAATAACTGCTTCTACCACTGTCTTTTTAACATTTTCCTAATTTTGTTTCTTCCAGGTATATTTGCTGCTCTCAGCAGTACTTATGAAAAATATGGGTTTCTAAATTGTAAAGTCTAGAGCAAAAAAAAAAAAAAAAAAAAACCAACAAAAAAACCCAAAACCAAAACAACATTCTGAATTGAGTGGACTGAATTATCCTAAATTTTGCTTAGAAAATTAAATCTAAAAATTATAATTTTTCTTGTTGAAGGTTAACATACAGACTGAAAATTGCAATGATGCCTTGGTGGTATTTCAGGGATGCATCAGTCCCTGTCAAGGCCAAGAAGTAGTTCTGTACCTGCATGAGAGGAAAGAGAATGGATTATCCTTTAACCCACTGAAATCATTCATGGTTCCTTAAATAAATGTTTTTTCTTCCCAAAGGACTCCCTGAAGCAAGGGAAACCTCACATTATTTACTGGTGCCTTCCAGAAAGTTCTCCAGTCGTGTTTTTGAAACAAAAGGCCCGACAGTTGGAAGAGGGATACAGTAGAATGTGCAGAATGCAAGTAAAATCAATCTGTATTAAAATGTATTTGTTATGTTGTCTTTTTGGATCTTTGGGACCAAGGAAAATAGTGACAAAAAAGCAAGCATTTTCAGATGGACTATCCAAACATGCCATTTGTAATCCCTGAGATTTAATTTTAGTTTGGGAACTGGTATTCATTTTTCCTCATTAAATATTCATACTGGAAAGGTAGATTCCTTTAGGTAGAATGATGGTTTGGTAATGCAAAAAAAAATAATATATGTGAATAATTGTTATAGGAAATTGTATAGTAACCTCTTAAAAGTTAAAGATTGAGAACCCACTCTGACTTTTGTGACTTTGAGCTTCGTTTATGACTGGCAGAGATTATGATTACTACTTCTCTTAGAAGCGTAATTTCCACTTCAATTTTTGCTTGCTAGATTTGTGGTTAGAGAGCAATTATTATTGTTATTATTGCCTAAAATGAACATAATTCAAACAGTGCTGTTCAGCTGCAGAACTTTAATCTAAGTATTAATTATACTTTCAATCCCTCCCATCTCCTAGTCATTTAATGATGTATCTCTCCTAGAAAGAATATGTGCCTAACAAAATCAAACGTGAATTTTCTGAAGATCAATGAGACCTATCACAAAGGAGCAATTTGAATGGAAATAATGGTACACTTGGAAGATATCCATTGACATTGGACTCCAGCAAATTTTCAGGCATATCAAAGAATTAGTGGATTACAAGTCTGTCTTTTAGAGATTTTTTGGAGGTGTTCTTCACTCATAATATTGTTATTAGTTGTGATGTTGCTCAGTGCGGTCACAACATCAGCCTACCACATTCAGATGACTTATCCCCACAATCAGAAACTATAATCTAGTATTCTCTGTCTTCCTTCAGGAAAGAAAACTTCCTTTTCTTTCATCTAGTGCATCAGAAAAGCCAGCAGAATAAACTGGCTTTGTCTCCTCCCAAGGTTTCTGAGCACCCTGATTTAATTTCTACCGAAAAAAAAAGAGTGCAACTTTGAATGGAAAACTAAGGAATAGGAAAGATTGTGAATACGAGGGAACTAAAGTATGGAAACATTAAAATTTAGGGAATTCTCTCTTGCCTCTTCATCTTTCAGTTGTTTTCTTAGTATCTTGTTCCCACTTGCACATTTGTCTTGTGTGTACATTTGAAAACAGAATGTTCAGAAGAAAAGGGTTTTTAAAGTAAACATTAAGGTTGTGATTGATATCAGCATGCATAAACAATCTGAAATAATTATATATGAAAGAAGAAAAAAATTACACCACTCAAAATCCATATTTTGAGACTGAATACAAAAGTGCAGAGCAACTGTAAGAAAAGTGCTTTCCAAACACATGACAGTGCACAAAGTTATTTTTCTCTGTGTCCCAGAAGACTGCTGACAAGAAACTACAGACATCCATTTCCAATCATCAAAGAACTTCTACAAAACTTAAAGGACAGTGGGACTTTTCAAAGAGAAGTAAATGAGGAAGAATATTTAGAGGGAAGTGAATTCTATGGAAATGCAGGCAGACGTTATGGCAGAAGTTAACACATATTTTAGTTTGCTAGGAAAAAATACTTTAATTCTCTCTGAAGAATCAGGTTTAAATGTAAGCAAAGCTTTCTCAGCTCTCCTTGCTAACGTAGGTACCTAGAGTTTGATGCAAGTTATCTGTGATTTCTTTTTTTTTTGGATGGGATGGGTAATTCTTTTAAAAACAAACTCATATTTGCTGACTGTAAAAGAGATCACTGTACAATTTACTTCTATAACCTGAATGCTGTAAAATACTGTGGGGTTTTTTGGGGGGGAGGAGGAATGAGGAAGATGTGCATTATAGCAGTGTTTTTTGCATCCATAAGAAATGAACTGGAAGGGGCCAGAAATATCCATAACTAAGAAGGTTGTCAATGGAAAAATCTCAGAAGCTGTCTGTAGAAACAGGAAATTCCCTTTGTGAGCAAGCCATCTGGCAGGTCATGCTGAGTTATGCCAAAAGCTGAAGCAATCAGAGCACAGTGGGGGGAGAACATATAAGCATGGGAGTTAAAGCTGGCTTTATGTTCATAGCACTTGACTAGCACAATCTACTGAGAGAGCTGGGTCTCCACATCACTATCATTCTGGAGATGGACTAGGTAGGCCTCTGTCAGGGAATGGAAAGACACTGTGGTATCTGTTTTCTTAGTAAACCACTCTAAAAATAATATAATGGCTCTAATCTAAGGTTATTCACTGTCTTTTCAAAGAATAAAAAGAATGATCAATCTCTTAGCAACCAAGCAGACTAGCTGGCTGTTAACCTGAGGTGGGGCACAGTATCTGAACAGTGAACCCCTACTGCTTACTGACAGAGGTCCTTTGACTGGTGGCAAGCTCTGGAGGTTCCAGGTGATGGGGTACAAAACGGAACAGGATTTGGTTGCACAGCTCCAGGTCTGTCAGATACAGCAAGGCAGTATACAGAACTTTGTATATGTGTGTGCATGTATGTGCACATTCTGGCTATTTTTACCTTTGGTATGTGAAAAGTGAGTGTCATCCAGACTTGAGGGAAACATACATTTGTATTTTCTAATGTATTTCCCAAGGAAAGAAAATCACATACTCTATTAGCTTTGTCTTAGTAGTTGAATGCATCAGCCAGTTCCTGCTGAACCTGGTGATGTAAGTCTCCAGTACCTTAAGTTATAAAAGTTATGTGAGAATATGTGACCAAGTAGAGGAGAGAGTATATACTGGTGCCACTGACACATGGAAAATCAGCAGTATGGGCTACTAAGCAGACTTCAAATAGAGAGAGAGAGTGTACCTTGGGGAACTAGGCACATAAAAACATGCTGCTCGTAGAAACACCTTTGTACCTTCACACCGAATTAATTACTCTAAAGAAAGAAGCAAAAAAAAAAAGCGGTTGCAAATCAGAAAAAGGATAAGGAATTCTGAATCCTGTTTATTCACACATAAAAGGAGGGAAGAAATAGTTAATATTTTGATACTGTGCTCTGCTCAAGCCTGCATGATTAAAACAGAAACTGGAGGGTAAGTAAAATGTGCTGCTCACAGTTCAGTCTAATATAGAGTTATGCTAGATTAGAGCATGAAAGAAAAATATTCATGCCCTAATGATAATGTTGGAAGATGCCAGGAATATCTGCAGTAATTAAAACTCTGAAATGTATTTGAAAATCAAACACCAGTCTTTTGAAATCTTACCATTTGGAAGGGCAGTTCCACCACAGTGACCATATCAGCAGACATACTGGAAATTACCGCCTTCTGTTCTACCCGGGACTATATTTAGCCTTGAGTGTGTTAGTCTTTGATCTGGAATATCTGATTTTGCTGCCAATTTTTACAGCGTGTTGTGAAGTCTGGCTGGCTTTCTGGCCTTCAGAAGAAAGGAGAGAAAGGACATGAAAACAGATATCAACCTCGCCAAGAAAAAAAAAAAAGTGAAATTGCATGATCAGTTTTGAAGTTTATGAGTAATTGCGATATTCAGGCATCATGGTGGATAAAATCAAAATCGAGATAGCAAACATTTGTTGAGAAACAAGAAAAGTCAGTCTTTATAAGACTCTGCCACTGGATAATTTGCATACTGTAAATACATAGTGTATATGCACCTGGTGAGGCATTTTTAACAGGATAAAAAAAGATTCTAGGAATTTAGTAAATTAGATAGAAATTCAAAACCCATTTTAATTGATGTGAGACATGTAAGTGGGCTTTTAGGTAACTAAAGTTAAGATACTGCCTTTCAGCCAATTTATGAATTATAGTTCTGTTTGGTCTAGAGATAGAAACTTTAAAAGAGAGATCACGGGTCAAGTAGAGAAATAAAACAGGAGCTATAAAACATCAGTCATAAGAAGGATTGGCCATCTCTCTTTAATTTTTTGGGTCTGCCATCTTTATTGGTGCCCAGATTGAAGAGCTGAAAGGTACTATTTACTGTTAATGTGTTTCTGTGATGCATGGGCCAATGCTACTGACCAAAGGATTTATCTATTAACAAGAAGATCAAAAGACTGATACACTGAAAAGAAACAATAGCTTTTACTTGAAAAATGGCTCTTGTTTTAGTCCCTGAAACAGCCTAAGACTGATCCTGTCTGGATTTATACTCCAAAAATCTGGAGACACTAATCCCTCAGGTACTGTCACCTGATTATAGATTCATTGTTTCTAAATAGATAGTGAGATCTTGGGCATAAAGTTTCACTGCTTCAATAAGTTTAGCTATTCCAAGTTTAGATAATTAAGGGATCTCTGCCCACATGTTCACTAGTTTCTATTTAGTAAAACATACTCAAGACTCAAGCTGGTTCACAAACTTCATTGCATAATAAGGAAGAGATACTGCTGTAGAAATAATTTTTGTATGTTTATATGTGCCATGTTTATGTGAGAGACATCTCAGCTCTGTTGCCTGAGCACTGTTTTGGTTGGGTTTTTTTGCACTTAGAAGTTTCTAGAATGACAAAAAGGGGGAGGTGCTCATATAATATAGTCTAACTTGATCTGCTCTACTGTTCTGCCCTAGGGATGACGGACTTCTGAAAAGTCAGTTCTAAAAGAATTGAGTATTTTGTGCTTTTTGCAACATGATAATTTCTTTAAGTGTTCTAATGTTGGATTGCTATTTATTAATATCATTATTATCATTATTATCACCATCCCCGATAACTTTCATTCAGTTTTGCAGTATCCTTAAGGAGTCCCTATTCAGGATCTGAAACCCCATTTGTGAGTCCTGTACAAACACAAAATGAAAACAGAGGTCCTCTCCAAAGAATTCTCAGTGAGAGAAGAAAATGAGGCAAAATGTATTGAGAGGTTCAATTAGAGTGATTTCACATAACAGTAAGTTTATTAATACTAATTCAGGGCTGCAAAACATTAGTTTTGCTTTCTTTCCCTCTTTTGTGTTATTGGTTTTACTTTTGCTGGCAGTCTTCTTTTCATCTAGTTTATAGTTCACTTACCCAGGCTATATCCCCTCAGCAGTTTCTAGTAAAACAAAATTACAATGTGCAGAATATTTCTGCATAAATGTTTCAAGTCATCTGCATAAGTGTCTGATTTTCTAAGACAGACCTTACCTAAGTCTTACCTACTGAAAAGTGCATATACTGGATGAGTTTTGCCCACAAGCTTCTCCAGTGTGGATTGTAATTCTAGCAAGAAAAACTGTTCCATCAAGAAAAGGTTATTTTTCCTGGATTAACTTTTCAGTGAAAAAAGCCCCAGCACTGACATGTGAGCAACACTCTATCTAATCACTTTTTTTTATTATTTGATTCATATGCCTGTTGATTTCCATGGAGTTAACAGGAAAGAAATATGCTTTATTCACATTAAGTAGGGTAATGTGGCTTTGTGATTGTAATTCAACTCAGTATGAAAAATAATAAGAAAAAATAATAAGAAAAAAATTTCATTAGTAATTTCCATATCCACTCGTTCCCAACAGACAGTGAATTTAGCAACCTATCGGTTTGCAGCAATTTACATAGGTGCTCTTCAACCTGTCTTCCTTCTTACTACTTTTTTTTTTTTGGCTCATTTTCCTTGCTGATGTTTCTGCTCTTAGTTTCACTGCCATTGACAGCATTTTCAATATGTGCTACTTGAGGATCCTACTATTCAGGTTCATTTCCACAATCATTACCAACCTAATATCTCTCTCTCTCTTTTTTTTTCCCTAAAGTGCTCCTTCCATTCAGTTCCTAGACTCTGTTCTGTAGTCTCTGATTTGAAAAAAGGAGAAAGAGTCTAGCTAATTTTTAAATAGTAATTCAGCAGTACTTAACCCGCTGAATTGTACACATATTACCACTGCATCTATAATATCTTCCCCATGATTACCCAAGAGAACTTCAAGTCTCTTCACTGAAGTTCAGATCCAAGCAGAGACGTTACTAAGTTGAAAGCAAGCAAGAGTCTCTCAGAAAATAATGAAGACTATGTTAGAATAACATTGCCTTTGGTACTTACCTGCCTATCAGACAGACTTAACTTTAAGTCATCACAGCTGCTCATTAGGATACATACAACTTCAGGGCAGTGATTCCCTTCCCTCAGCCCATGCTTTCCCACAATGTTGTCTTGTGTCAGCTGTGCCTGGCATGAACACATTATGGGCAATCAAGTTTGCCCAGCACAGAGATGGGAATTCAGTGCTTCCCTGCTCTACAGTAGCCAGTTCTGCCATTAGATTCCATCTGGTCTCTGCTTTCCAGTACAAAGAATTTCTGGAAACAGCATAATGTTAGATCAGTGAAAAATTTGCTGCTTTTAATACTTGCTGGGTTACTGTAGGTGATTTAGAGGACTCTCTGTGTGTTATTATGAAGCAGCTTGTGTGGCTGGTCTCCACACCAAAAAAATAGAAAAAGCATATGAAGTGTCTTCCAGACATTCACCATTAGATCATAGGATTGAAAATAGTGTGAAAATTGTATGAATGGATTGTTAAGAGAAGCAGATACCCAGAAAAGCATGCATATATATGCATTATCTTCTATCCAGTAAAAAGAACAAACATAAGAATAGGTAAAGTAATCTTCAGAATTACTTCAGAAACTCTTTCCAATTTCATCTTTACAAAATTTGAAGAGAGGAAGAAAGAACAAAACCAAGAAACACACGAGATGATATAAAGAATCTAGACTGTAATACATTTGGTCAGGCAGCCAACCAACCAGTGTCACAGCTGTTGGCAGCAAACAGAGGTTTCTTTTTTCACAGTATTAAAAAAATTTAAGTCACCTGCAAAACCTCCAGTCACCTACTGCACTCAGTCATCTGGACTACACAAGCTAGTTTACCTGCTGTCACTGCTGTCATAATTAGTTTCAGTTCATTGCCATGATGTAAACATGAATGAGATTTATGGCATTCATAGAAGTTAGTTACTAATAAAAATGAGTGGGATCCTGTGTGCTTTTCTTAACTGAAAAACTGTATGTTAGGCATCAGACTGTTAGGGAACATGGGAAATAATCCAATCTTTCTAAAGTAAGCATGTCTACTATTAGTAGACCCAAATACAAAGCTCTGAATAGATCAGAGAGATTCAGCACACTTAATTTGCTTCGAAATTTGCTTCTCTCTCCTGAGTTGGGTTGAACTTCTTTTGGATCTTCTCTTCCCTTTTTTCTATTCAATAATTTACCTCCTTCTTCCTTCCACAGTATTACCATATCCCCCCAGTACTGTGAAAGAGTGTAGGATGGACAGACCAGGGCACCTGCAAAGCTTTCCATGAGCCAAAGTCGAAAGTCATTGCAGATTTTGCTCTGACCTTCAGGGATAGAGCTGGTGATTGCCAAAGGCACTCATAAAATCTGAAACCTAATTTTAGACCAAGGTGAGAGTGTTCTGCTATAAGAAAACACAGGATGGAAGTGAATGCATGGTCCCAACTGTTTCTTCCTCTCATCATTCTTGTGGGGAGGTGTGAGAAACTACTGGTGACCTTACAGGAGAGACGGAGGGAGAGTGAGGAATGAATGAATGAAGGACAGGACAGATGAAGCAGCTCTACTGCTTCCTTTTTTTACTTTATTTTCACACTTGAAAGGAAAGCCAAAAGAGGTTATTTCACCACCGCAGCCGAACTGTAGGAACAGTAGCCACAGTAGCAGAACTACAGGAAACAATGGGGAAAGGATCAGTATAAGCTACTGTGTCCTTTCTTCTAACAGTTCCCATTCCTCCACAGGTTTTCCTTACTCCATTAGTTTTTCTTCCCCAATTCCACCCCTGTAGGTGCTGCATTTGGCATCAGATGCAGAGTGAGTTCAATCCCCCGGTGCAGGAGGCAATGACTCTCCTTATCAGCCTATATTGCTAACATTAAGAAGCTCCTAAATATCAAAGAAACCCACAGGGAATGTTAGCAAGGTCTAGCTTTCTTATCTTTCCTCCAGCTAAAAGCAACCAAAGGATATGGGTCAGTCCTTTATCAAAGGTTTGTAAGAGCAGTTTCCTATTCTACCTATTCTATCTAACCCTACCTTCCACCCTACTCATCCCCTGAAACTTAAACAACCAAATGAAGTGGGTCTAATTCCTTGAAGGAGGCAACAGGAAGGCTCATTCTACTGTGAAGTTCAGGCTGCCACTTTTATGATGTGTGACTGGACAGAAGGCAAAAAGTAAGCAGCCTGAATCTCACTGCGGAGCTGTATTTTCAAATTGTATGCCCCAGAATGTGAAAGCTTCTGATAAATAACTTGAACTATCCCAGAAGGAGGAGCTAGCTGACTGAAGGTTGGTAGATGCACTATATAACATGGGTTTCCAGCCTCTCAGCATCAAATGCCATCCCTTGTGTTTAAAGAATTTGGCAATTTCTTTTTCCTGTATTTCTTATATTATTAATGTTTCTCTGTTATTTGAAAATTAAATGCAGGAAATCCCTTTCCTCTCTACCTCCTCACCTCACAGTTTACACTGGCAGCTTCAATCAGCTTCCTGGGAACTGGCTATACGTAGGCTGTGATAAGGCAAGGTTGGAAATGGAAGTGGGAATTAAAGGCATATAAGTACCAAAAAATTTCTAGTAAAACATCTACTTTTGTGTAAGTAGCAGTCAAAAGCTATTCAGGGTTAAAAGGACCTATAAAGGACCTTGATTGCTTGCTCATATCACTAGATTATTACATACACACACCCCAAGTAGTGTCTTTCTCCAGCATGACTAACTTTTCAAGCTTCTGTGAAGATTTGGAAGTACTTCTTGTTGAGCTGTGTTTGGATTATAGTGCATTTCTAGCCCAGAAATCATTTCCTGTATCAAAACAGGTGATAGCTGATATAGATGGTTATCCAAGGAGCATTCAGAGATACTCTGTTTTGGCATTTATCCTTCCAAGCAATGAAAGAAGCAAGTGGATTGGGCTGTTACCCAGGGTCCAAATTCATTATCTGGTAGGCCTTATGAGGACTACATATTACATACTGAGTATAGCTAAAGATTCCAGATCTTTTAGATTTTTCTGTATCTACAAATCAGAGTGTTATTTTCCCTTTTTGATTGAGGTTTTCTTTTTAATTATTAAAATAGAATGTTCATGAGTGTTTCCATAGGTGCATATTCATTTTATGTAATAGACTTAGAAGTGAATTAGTTCTTATGCAAGATGTGTCACAGCAGAGGTTATGAAAAAATGAGAAGCAACACAAATAGCCTAAGTATTCAGATCTCTGGGATCTGAATTTTTCTGGGATACATGTATGGAGACAATCTGAAATACTTTATTAATTAATGGAAGTACACACTATGGAAAGAAAATGACAGTGCTGTATGAAGTAACGATTGGTTTTTGATATGGTGATTTTGTAGTAACACCCCTTTAGCTAGATTAGTAACATTACTGTCTATGATGATTTTCTTATTACACTATTTTTATTCTTCTTAATCATTTACAAAATAAGCAAGAAAAAAAGATTCTCAATAGAAATCTTTGTTGCTAAAGATAAGAATTCATTTAAATGCATATTGGGAGATATTAGATGATGAGCTTCTGAGTCAATATGATATATTCCCCTTAGCACCACTACTAGTCTCTGATGGCTATGATCAAAAGCATAAAAGAGGTTGTGTGAAAGGCTGAATGGTGAGGGAATTGTACTTATCAAGGTGATGTTGGATGCCTTGAGCAAAGCATTCATTCAAAGCCCCAATCTCAGTTACCATCTCCTACAGGACAAAACACCTTTAACAGCAGCCAATTCTCCGAAGTCTAAAGAAGTGTCATTCACATTAATTATGGTGTTTTCAGCTTGATATATCAATCTGTGTTATAACCCATTTCTCAAGCAAGACTTACTGAGCAAGACTTTTCTAGTGAAGAAAGGTCATTGCTTTACTTCATTTCAGGGTTTGTAATCTCCTGTCTTTCATTATGCTGAAATAATTGCTCCCACTAGGATATTGTCCAGCTGTGCTCAGTTTATAATTTTTAATATTTTCTATTCTATAAGTCAACTACTGGTATATTTTTATGGCATTCTCCCAAATGGATAATGATCCAAACCAATGTATTTATTTAGAGGATTGGCTAAACTTGATCAAAATTGAACTGTAAAATGAACAGAAAATATGTTCTGTTTTTCTCACTTTTTAAATATACATTTCTGTTATTTCTGTTAGTCACAATGCTTACAGTCTCTCCGATTTTCTGTCCCATTGTTCATTAACCAGGGAGGAAAAATGTTGCTTTCCAGCATGTAGTAAGAATTTTAAAGATGGAAAGGTCAAGATGCTGACTTCCATTGTCTCTAGATCATGTAAACAGAAAGGTGAGTCTGAAGCAGTTTTAGAGTTTATAACAAAACATGACTACACTGTACTTCCTGAGAAGAGCACAGGAAAGACCGAGGCTCTTCTGGTCTCAGCTGCTAACTCTTTGTATTTTCTTTTTTAATTTATTCAATGCCAGTTCTGAAAAATGGATGTGCTTTCACTGAAAGGAGCTTGAGAGAACCATAGTACAGCTGTTAAATTACAAATAATTAATAAATTTGACTCTATTCACACAATGGATTCAGGCTAGAGACATCAAATACATCTCTACATCAAATACTATTAATGTAAGGCATGACTGTTATCACTTAAAAATTAGTTGCAGGTCTTAATATTAAAAATTTGTAGTTAGGAGACATCACTAAGTCATTGATTTCTGTGATGGTGTTGGCTAACTAGGAAACTGTATTGTGAAGGGATTTTATTTGCCAAGGTTGTACTCTATAGCAAACAGACTGCAGTACCAGTTTTCTGCCAATGGGTTTTCATTTACCACAAAAGAGTTCACTCCCCGCAGGAAGACACATACATTTAAATCTTAGAAAGCTTTCTACTCATGTCATGCCTTCAAATTTCCCACTGCATTTTAGAGCCAGGAAATATCATAATGTTTCTAAAGAGATCCAGGCTGTCTTGGCTCTCCAATTGACATTTACCAGTAATACGGTCTTTTAGCTTGACTTGGATCCTTCTCAGCATCTAGCACGGTAAGTCAGACACAGAAATTATAAATCGCAGTCTCACAGGTGGTATTAGCAGGCATTATGCTTCCTGCCAGTTCAATACCCCAAAGATGAGGGCTTCTCCAGCTCTAGCAGGACTAAGAAGCACCTGAAAGAGAGCACATAGAAAGGCTCAGTATTTTGAAACTAGACCAAGCTGCACCAAAAGAAACTTTAAATTTAAGCTAGAAAAATAATATTTTCATCAATGGCCAGATTCTCTCATAATTTGAAAGATGTCGTTCAAATTTCTTTTTCAAAACCAGGTAACAAAAATACCATTGCCTTACAAATGTCAGAAAATTTTGGGAAAGGGAATAATTGTTTAGTTTTTTAAGTAAAACCTGGGATACTTCCAATAGCACATACAGATCACGTAAAGAGAACTCAGATTTCAAAACCCTTTATACAAAACTACCTCATGAATATTTAATGTCTACGGTAACAATTGGGATAAAGCAACTAATACAGCCTTGCCACATCTCTACAGCTTCCCTGTTCTAACTAGTTAATATCAGATGATATTCACTGGGAGTTGTTTAACCCCACCCAGTGATTGGTAACTGTAGATGGAAGAAATAGCAATAAGAATCCAATTGTAGCCTTACAAGGCAGATAGTTCTTTGTTGCTTCCACTTACACTGAAGGGATATTAAGGTACCTAAACTATACCCTGCATGTACAGAAAATCTGATGTTTAGAATGAATGAGGAAAGTTGTGTCTGAATTAAACACTTGTGGTAGAGTTTAAGCATTCTTCTTTTAAAGCAGTGAAACAACTTCTATGAAAGCAATGAGTTCATTGTCACTGATAACAAGTAAGAATAGCTTTTATTCAAAGAATTTTGTGAGGGTTTATACTCTGTATTCTCATGTATATACATTATTTAATAAGAAATTGAGATAGATTTAATATTGTCAAACCCATATAAGGATTCTAGGGACATGCATAACCTAACAATTATTTTGTTACTGTGTCTCATTTATCACTTTTACTTGTGCAAGCCTGAGCCCTAACCATCCATAGTAGTGTCGTGCCAAAAAGGGCAAAATAGTTTTGGCAGAAAATAAACCCCCTTGCATTCTAACACTCCTCACTGAGGTAGGAGGCTATGTGCAGCTAGGTTTAAATTCTGAGTGATGCCCAAGTCAGTCCGGTCGCATTTAATATATTAAACTATCATGATTTTGGATACACTAATAGTGGACTGCAGTTTTAAGTCTAGTCATGCTCATGAACTAGCTCGGCCACTCTCTAATGTTTGGTCAGTTTAATGAGAAACCAAAATGGCTAGCTACTTAAGCAGTGCAGTTTATTTCAGCAAAGCTATGAAGGTTCTTATGGTTTGCTGGTGATGTAAACACTGTCTGCAAAGCATGTGCAAGTAAAAATATTGTTAATGGTACAAAGCAATGAAGCTACAAACAATACAGCCTGGCTATAAATGTAACAGGTAACCCTCTAGAGAGATGTCCAAGTTTCCCAAGGAAGCACTCAGTGTAGTCTAAGTCTTACCCACAGGCATCTCTATGGGGGGGAAGAAAGGCTCAGCCCATCGACTGGTCCCAGGAGTCAGAGGCAGCCCATAACGGGATCCTCCCTGACTTGTTCAAGGTGGTATCTTCCCTAACATCCCCCCTTTCTTGGGCTATTTTATACTATTTTTTTACCTTCAAGGTGGAATTTGAGTGACTTTAGTCGTAAATACTTTTATTATGATTGGTATAAAATTTTCTCACCTCACGTTTAAAGGTATAGTTTATGAAAAATTCAGGACACAGACTCAAGGCGGGTAGCCTTTGGGCTGGAGGTGTATTTTGGTATTATAATGACATTATAATGAGCAAAGTTCACACAAGGGGCAGCATTTCATCAAAATTTGACAGACTGTTGGCTTAGGGTAGCAAGCATGCCACTTATCAGTTCCATAGGATCACCTTGTTCCCAGATCTGCTGTGTAATCACAGAATTTGGCCGTGGAATCTTCATTCCACTCCATCCTCCATGTTGCTTTTGTAAGCAATATTGTTCAGGGAGTCAGTGATGTAGCAGATTCCTCTCATACCAGTCGCCGCTGTGTTCTACCCTGGAAATGTTTTGATTTTATACTTTTCCTTAGTGTGTGAACAATGCTGTATATTTTTAATAAAAGCTATAAGTTAGGAATTATTCCACAAGTAGATAATGCTCCCATGCATCAAAATTCATTAACGTTTCTATCTTTGCTAAATAAATAGACCGCTTTTTCTTCTTCAGACCATTTTACAGTTTTATGTTTATCATCTGTCCTGTGCATATAATGAATTTTGACAGATCACAAAAATCCCCGGGAGCAATTTCATCCATCTTATTAGGGTTTCGTTTTGTGAAGTTTTCTATCTAGCAGTTCTCAGAGGCCAGTTCAAGAAACAGAGTAGTTAAGGCTAGAGATTTAAAGTTTGGTAGCAGTAAGGTAAATGTGGCAAGAGCTTAACCTATCTTAATAACACGCTGGTTGTGTTAGACTTCTGGGAACAGACAGACCACCTAAGAGAAGCTGGCAGTGATGGGAAGACCCCACCTTGTTAGTTTGGATGATGAGGTTATTCAGTGTGACACCCACAGGAAGGAGACCAGGCAAATCACCTCATTGGCAGAGCAGCTGTGAGTTGTGTTTTTAGTTGCAACATCCATACCAGTCTGATTGACAACCATGTGTAATATTGAGTGGCGTCCCTGGGAAAATACTAGCAGCAATTACTCTCTATCAGTTGAATTCATTGTGGTCTCACAATGAGTGAGAGTGAGGGAGGGTGTCCAGTTTATATCCATTTATAGATGTATGAAGGAATCTAGTTAACATACTTCATTAAAATTAATTTATTGATTATAGCATTTAACAGAAATACCTACATAATGGCAAATATATAAACAATGTTTTTTACTGATCTTAACAGGATATCACAATTCTGAAGTAAACAATTTATTGCACTCTTTAAACAAAATCACTCATTAAAGAAGAAAACCCCACATTTCATTGTTCTAGCTTTTTCAGGTCTTAAAATTAATTCACTTCTTATAATGGAGCACTCCAGATGCTCTGCTGCGTTGCACTTGCTGTGACTATTTGTATCTCTATAACATAGGTGCAATTTTCATGTATATCAGGTGCACTCTTGTGTACATTTGTCATCATCAGTATGTTAGGCTCTCTTGGCACACACAGTCTTTGATAAAATGGTGCTCTTATGGTCAACAGCATGGAAATGAAACTTTGATGCATAAACAAAATATTCTAATATTAGTCTTGCTGATGTAAGTACTTATAACGTTGACTCCTACACGTATTACACAATTAAGGATTAGTCTCTTACAGCAATATTTGAATGGTGTAGGGTAGTGCTTTGGATTAAGAACTTCTGAACGTTAGTGAAACATATGTGTCACCCAAATTAATCCATCATTACCAAAAGACTACAGGGAAAAACACCTGTAGAAACTCAGAATGTGCAAAAACACAGCTTTAAGCATAACTTAGGATAAGGAATAACATAATTATTTATTAAATGCATAAAACACTGTGCTTTGCCCTCACCTTCCTTCAGTGGATATCTGCTCTTTGTACATTTTCACCTTTTACCTACCAAAGCAGCAGATTCCTCTTCTTTTCCAGTTAGGTTTGGGGCACACCACCAAAATTTCCCCTAGAATTTCTTCCATAGAGTTTGGAATCCATCTCAGTCCTAACAGAGTAAAACTGATTTAACTTTCTTCCAAAGTGAATCATTCTTTCTTCTTCTAACAATTCTTCTGGTCAAGGAAGGCTTAACTACAGCTCAAAATCTTCACCTCCTCTTCTCTCTTCTATATAACCTTATCTGTTCTTGTCATTAAGAAATCTTGCAAAACTTACCTCAGTTTCTCAATAAAACCCATCAGCTACTCCATTTGCACTGATAAAACTTGTCACATCTTATCTCAATAGCTTGATCTTTTGATCTGAGAGTAGAATTTTATTCTGTTTGCTTGTGAAATACCTAGATGTTGTGTGAGCTATTTGACTTTTGACTGTTGTGAAGAAGTGACATTACCTACACTTTCTTGTCTAAATCATTCTCCAGTTAGACAATACCTTATATGGCCTCAGATTCTTAACATTTTCCATTTAGTGAAGGCAATTTCCTCATCCAAGATTAAAAGCAGGGGCCTGACACCGGCATTTGACCACATAATACACATCATGTTTCTGTGATGCAATTTTTAAAAAAGATACACAAATTGACTTGGCCCTTTGTCAGAAATGAATGCTTGTAATGATGGAGTATTCTTACTGGTTAGGAAATAGTATTGTGCCAATCCCTTTTTTGTTATGGAAATAGAAATACTGTCCATGACGCCTAGGTCTAGAAAGCATTTGGATCCAGTTAAGTTATACTCACTGCTATATTGTTGCAATTGCCTACCTTTATGTCAATGTGGAAATGAGTTATAAATAGTTGATAGGTATGAATATGTCAACCAAAATCATGTTTGATAGTATCCATACGCATGCCTACAATGTGAGAATCTGAGAATTTATAAAGAAAACTGTAGATACTAGTGGTTAATTTAAAGAACTTTGTCCAACTACTGCTTTTTGGGTTGGTTTTTTTTGTTTGTTTTTTATAGTTTTTTGGTGGAGGGAGGCTTATGGCAAGAATTCTCATGTAGATATAGGGGTACGTTTGATCTGATATCTCCAAAACACCAAACTTTCTAATATTATTCATAGTATCATGGTAATATTGTTAAGAGTTAATCAATACTCTTAAAAAGTTAATTGAATATATAAATATTTTTATATATGTATGGAATGTTTGGGAATGTTGTTGGTTTTAATCTTAAATTAAGCCTGATTTTGTCTTTTCATGTAGTTTTCCCCTACTAAGAATGCATCCTTCCAAGATAATTTCTTCAGAAAATCTAGGCTAATTTAGTTTGTATTTTTTTTTTGCACCATTTATAATGCCTTTCTGAAGCAGGCTTTCCCATGAATTGGATGACCACAAAAGATTCTGATGCCCAGATCCAGCCAAAAACTCATAAAGCAAATTTCATTTATAAACCTTTATGGAATGGCTCTGTTGACACAGGCAACTCATCTCCACTGCAGCAGTCAATAATAAAGTACTCTTCTTGATCCCCTACTCTGATTAAACTACATTTTAACAAATCTTAAACTAGAATAGCTCATATGAAATGAGTAAAGGCCACTATTATTTTTCCTCTACATTGGTACCAGGCATATATTCTTGCATTCTCAGCTGTTACTCCTGACTATGACAACAGATTAAAAAAACAGACATTTGCAAGATATGGCAAAACTACAGCACACCATAAATGTTAATAGCTTTATTCATTTCAGATCTGGAATGTGACAAAATGACTCATGCTGGAGAACAGACTTCCTGGATCACAATGCGAGGTAGGAAATGAAATTAGAGATGGTTAACAGAAAGCATTTCAGATTAGCATCCCACACCCACTCCTGAAACGTTTGTCCAAAATTTGTCCTTCTTCTGAGGTTTGAAAGAGATTGTATAACTTTTTCTTGTTCTTTCACATTTTCTCAACCCTCATTTTTACCTGGTGATGAAGGTTTGTCTGAATTACCCCTTCTGTTTCTCATTATAGTGGTTTTAGACTGAATGGAAGGAAGGGCAGTAGAAATCTGCCGTAAAGGTTTGATCTTGTGGAATTTCCTTCTCAGATTTCAATCCAATAAGATTCTGGCTTGGGAAATGCTGCTCTCACAGATGTAATATGAATGCTAAACAGACACAAAATAAGTGAGTTTTGCCATGGAAATTGATTGATCACCTCTGCTTGAATCTGCTAGTGTCATTTTATCATCTGATGGACTAAATGATACACTTGTTTTATGTCACTATATACTTCTATTTATACAGATAATATGGAATAAAGTAAAACTATATGTTTATATTAACTAATAAAATACTAAATTGAAATTTTTAATATTATCAATTTTTTTTTTTTTGTCATCATAAGAATCTTTTAACACTGTATTTTTTCATTCCAGTTCATCATTTAAGGATAATTTGAAAGATAAAATGTCTCCCTGGAATAAAAAAAATGTGAGTTTTCCTCTTTCTTATGGGTAATTCAGACTGTTTTTTTCAGTGTTAAAGATGCTTCACTGAAGTCTGTTCACATGACAAAGTTTAGCTTTCATGTTTCTTTTCTTTTCATCACTGTCATTATTGAAGTATCTTATAATATGTTAATATTCAAAAACAGATAACATGATCTTGGTTCAACTTTTCACTTCCAAAGGGTCATTTTCTTTACACACATGAGGCATGGAAAATTCCTTTGAAGTATTTTTAGGAGAAGGTTTGGCCACAGAGTTAATTACAGGAAAAAGCATTGTTATAGCGGGGATTTATAACTAATCTCCAAAGACTCAATCATTACTTTATTCACAGGCATGTATCTCAATAAAGGCATGAAAAGAAAATTTTCAAAGGCAAGCAACTGTATCATTCTCATAAGACACAGACAACTATAAAAAATATAGCAGATGAGAGTAAGTACTGTACCAGACAGACAGGATAATAAACACACTATAAAGGTCAGTTTGGCACTGGAAACCAATAGGGGAGCTTCTTCTGAACAAGTACAGAAGACAATCAAAATGAGGTCTCTCCAAGGGGTAAAAAAGCAGTATTCAATGAATCAGACTGACCTAGTATTGAGAAGTAGAAACAGTGTCCATGTTCTTTGTAAATATACAAGTAGGAGGCATGGCTGGATTTTTTCAAGTATCTTATTGCTTACCTCAGTGCTTCATGAGATAAAAAGGATGTAATTTAATGAGTCAGAATAAAAAAAAATATGTATTTCCTTGGGGTTTTATGAGATATATGTTTAAATATCTAGTGCCTCTCAAAAATTTATGAAGGTAATTTTGAGTTACCCTGGGATATTGGATTTCCCATAAAATGGCAACTACTCTCCCTTGGTACAGACCTATGACACACTCACCTCACAATAGGCTGTGATGTCACACCGGTGACTTTATAGAAAAGAACTTCCACTACCACTTGCTTGATTCTCTCTATGTTGACTTAGAACAGACTTGTGATGGCAGATCCTAATAAAAACAAGTACATTACATCAGTGCAATGCAGAAGCTATGGATGTGGTAGCAGTTTTGCATGCCACTACTGGAAAGCAGTGAAGTTGAAGATTTTAAAGACCTTCCTATAAGCAGTGTGTCATAGATGAACATATGTGCTCCCAGAAAAGGCAGTAAGGAAGGATTTTAAATCATGTGAATAACTAGTCAGTTCTACCTGCCCAGAAAAGAAAGAGAAAATGTATTCTGTAATAACTATTCTCTGATTTATTTGAAGGATGTCAGCTTAATTGCTTAGCTAAAAGGAAGGACTTATCAGTATGAAGGTCCATTAACATTAAAGTTTTCAACACAAGGAGCTGAAGGAAGTCTTCTGGGCAGAGAGACATACACAATGTCATCTATACAAAAGAAGAATGACACCACAGACTCTAGCATTTTTTCCACTGAAAAAAACTTAGTTAACTTGGGTTAGAATATGACTCACCCAGTGTCATGGACAGATAAGAAAGCAGAGCTTATAAAAAAAAAAAAAAAAAAGATAAGAATAAAGCAAGAGAATATATCCATATTCACAATTCATCATATTTAGAAGTGGTTTTAAATTTTATTTTTATTGATTGCAACAGGATTTAAGACCATTGTTGTTTTCTTTTTTTAGTCAAATTTGGATTAGCTCAGTGATAATTGGACTTGGTACAGTGGTATGCTGTATTACAGTGTCTGTGGTGACCATTAACAGCTCTATCATTAACAGTTCTATATCACTGTCTGTCAGAAGTATATATTAAGAGTAGGAATCACCTTTAGCTATTTGAAATTTAGGTGTCTAGATTAGTCAATCATTCAGGCTCTTTCTGTAGTCAATAAGCACTTTTAGAGGGTGATTCATCCATACTAATATAGGAGAGGATGAATCATATCCCAAAGATGCCTCTTTCCCTCTTAAGAGCTATACTTTTCCAACCAAGAAACAAAAATCAACCATGTAGCCTCTATTTCCAATTCTAACTAATAAATGTAGCTGAAATTTCAAACAGCAGTTACTGCAAGAAACTCCTGCACACAGTCTATAGACTGAAAAGTATTCATGTAAATTATCTGGCAAATATCAAATGACAATGGTGTTAGGAAGGATTGTCAGCAGTTCTTTAACCAGTTGCAAACAGAATATTTGTTCAACCAGCGACAAAAATATAGTGCTATATTATTTTAAAAAATTACTGTCATTCATTGTTGCATAAAATAAAGCTGCAGCTTGTGCTTTCTTAAGTCTGTGACAGCAGTTTTAATTGGGGTTTGGAGGGGATGGTGGCTGCTTGCCAGTGCTATATGCAATCATCCAGCTGTTCAGACAGTTAAAGACCTTAAGATGTAATAGCAAGGGAGCTGGCAGACACTCAGTCTGCCTGCTAGAGACCAGTGAGCGTCCTAGCAAGCTATTTAAGACTTTATTTAATATGGCAGTCATTAACAGTCAGAGAAAAAAGGAAGAAGCACCATGTAATCACAAGTTTATACACATTAAGGTGCTTCGCTATGCATGCTGTTGCCATCATCTAACACCACCTTTTACTTTTTAATTTGATTAAACCATTAAAAAGGCTGAAACTATAAATATATATATGATATTGATAACACAGGGTGCTTTCGGCTGAATTTAATATTAAGAGGCAATTATTGCACTAACCAGCACTGGACTATCAAGCTTCCAGATGGAATGTCTCTGTGCACCACATATGGAACTTAGTGGTCTGGCTTCTGATGACTTGTTCCTCCATCAAACTGGTAACCTGAAAGATAATTTGCTTGGAAAAAGAAACCATTTAAGGAATGTGTTATGATGATGCTGTACACAGTTATATCAGGACTAGTAAAAAAAGCCCATCATAACAATAGCAAACCATGGCTGTATTTCTTCCCATCCCTGCAACTCATCTATACAGACAAAATTATGTTCAATTTTAAATAGAAGAAAAACTGTCTCAGAAATATGCTTTTAGTGGAACAGGGTGTTTTGGTTTTTTTTATCTGTTGATCGCACATTGACCTGAATTGCTCACTAGCACTATCATTAATTTCAGTGGGCTTCATCTGTACAAAGAAAGGTTGAACTGTACTTGTATTGTCCTGTGAGTAATGGCATATAACTATCATTGTAGAAAGATCTTATTTTACTTTTTTTAATATACTGAAAGAGAAGTAATAGGTTTGCTTTTGTAAGGTCAGCAAGAGAGAGAGTGACCGTGGTTTCAGTAGTCAATCACACATCAAATCATATAAAAGACACATATAAAAGAGCTATTTTATGTTCATTTATGTTCATTTATACATTTTAGATTTATTGGACAATTTTTCATGTTTTATATTAGGCTCATACCTAAGACCTTACAAACAGTCATGAGTCTGCTCTACTATAAGAAAATGTGGAATAATTAATAATAATGTATATCAAGATATTTCATCTCTGAGGTCTTTATCTTGTCATACCATCCACCACAACTAGGGCTTCTTTCAGAACCCCAGTAATTTCAACTGTGGCTTATTTTAGCATTACAGATCTGCTGCAGGGGCGATTACCACTGGGCATTTTTTCTAGCAGCAAGCACACTGAACCCTGCATTCTGATGAGCTGTCTGTGTTTATATCCTACCAAAAAAAAAAAGAAAGAAAGAAGGAAAACCAGCTAAAATTATATGAGAAAAATAAAAAAGAAGATAGTTTAAAATACAATATAATTGAGTTAACATACCAGTTAGTTTAGCAGATGTTTCTTGACTTACTGTTAGAAAAGCTTTGAAAAAGCTAATTCCTTCTAAGGTAGGAGCTTGCCCCAGGAAGTAATTTTGAGAGAAATTTTAACAATCTGACATCACCTCCACTTTAGCTGAGTTACTAGTGAGTACTAATTGGAAACTGGTTGGTACTAATTGGGGAACTACCACCTATGACTCTTTGAGCGCTAACACAAATAATTCAGTAGTATCCCAAGTCTGCAAGCATATCATTACATGCTTCCTTGTGTTAACTCATTAGTAAGCAGGCTGCAAGGTCACACAATGGTAACATCATTCATCTTCTTTGCAAATAGTCAAACATCCTGTCAGTGCACAAGAAATAACAAATATATCATAATAATGGCCCATATCACCCCCAAGAGATATATATAAGAAAACTTTTCTCTTAAACATTTTGCATCCCATGAAAATGGAGATCCATGTGCAAGCAAGAATGTGATTTGATGAGGATCTCGAAGCATTAAATTTCTTTTTTCTCCACTGTATATTATTCTAGTGTTATCTGGAAAAAGTCAGACAGTTGAGGCTTAAATTATTTTTTTAATAGGAACCCCTGTGGCCAAAGCCATTATAAAAACCTATAACTTTAAATGGCCTTAACAATACAGCTCCTGAATGTCAAGTTTTGGGAATAAATGCTGTGCCTGATATGCCCTGGAGGGTTGCTGGGGAGGTCCCAGTTTCTCTGAAAAGATGCATTTAAGACTGACCCAAAACTTACGGGGAATAAGAGGTCATGTGTGAATGCAGATCCTAGACTCCAAGATGGGAACCGCTAGTTTCATGGGGGAGAAAAATAAATACAAACAAAGAAACAAAAACCTCACTAGTTTCAGAAAACCACAGAATTTCTTTTTCTTGTACAATTTTGATCACACTTTACAGTGTGGAATGACCTAGATCAGTATTACTTAACAGAAACTTTAAGACAAAAGCTTAAATTAAGGCTTAGATACTGGTGTTCTTTTAATCAAGACAGCAATGGAAAGATGTGGATTTGTTGTAGAAACATACCAGTAGACTCTTACTCTTTCCTTCCCTTTGGTAGGAAGTGTCATGCTGCACTTTGATGTGCAAATGCTGATATGCTACAGCTGAAAAAAAAAATTAATTATTTCTAAATATGAAAACCTGTTTTCTTTAGATTCCTTGATCAAATAATAAATCTTCATTTCAGCAATCAGCTCATTTATTACATAATCCAAAATATATTGCATGGCATCGCTTGGTTATATTTTAAAGCAACCAAACATGATGATCTGATGAAGAATTTACTGATGTATAAAACCAAAACAATGTACAGCAATTATACTCTTCTTTGGGGTTCTGCAGTACAAGATAAAGCAGAATCTGTCTTGAAAGTAATGTAATATTAATATAATAAGATCTCAGAATTATATTCATAAAAGTCACATTGCGGTCTATTAGGACCACACATAAAAAAGACATGGTTGGCCAATCTTTTCAGAAGATTCAGAAGTAGAAGAGGTGAACCCTAAGAGGGGTCATTTGTTGTTTGGGAGAAAATACGATAAAAAATAATTACCAGAACTTTTCATTTATGTAAAATTATAATCTTAATTCATAACAGGAGGATAGAACTGCAGTTCCATTCAGCAAAAAGATTGAACAAATCCACCTGCAGGAAGTGCAGCAAAATTTATTCTGGACTGAGAAGGAGAAACCTGTATTACAATAGTGTCTTCTGCAGAGCAAGAGTTTGCTAGTGATGGCAATCTGCTTAGGAGCTTTTTCCTTGCTGTTTGGTCTCATCTGGGAACATGACTCCCCCTCTGAAGAAAGAGCTAAGAGTGGAATTTAGTCCATGGATAACTCCTTCCATAACTCCTCTATGACAAGTCCTGAGAATGGGCTGGCTTTCTCCAGATGGTTCACTTAGACTTGGTTTCTTTTCAGGTTTCACCTTTTGCTCCAGGGTACAATCTGAGAGCACACAGAGACAAGTAGGAGTAAGGAGGAATCAAGTCAGTCTTGCACAAAATTAATTCACAGGTTTAAGCCAAGAGCTGCAGAGGATGTCTCCTTCCTCCCTTTTCCTTCCTTCCTTCCTTCATTCTCTTCAACAGCTTCTTGTTACCGTACAGTTTTTGTTCATGAAGTCAAAGAAGGTATTTTGTCCAAGTCCTAGTTTTACTATAAAAACATTACTTTTATCTATTACTTTTATCTATTTATTTTTCAGTGTTTATTCTCTGGCACTGGAATAGTTACACACCATTGTACCTACAGAATCACTTTAAAACAACCTTTTTATTTTTATGGGACTAAAGAGCAATTTCCCATTTGTTAAAATGTAGGCCTAGCTTCTTCAAATTAAGCAGTTCTGAGATGGACCCTCATGTTTTTATCTGCAGCAATCTTGCTCCTTCAAAGCAAATGTCTTTTCTGAGCAGAAACTGCCAATCAGGACTAATTGTCTTTTAGTTTTACAAAAGTTAAAAGTGATTTTTGGAATCTAAGACTCATTTTACCCCAACCCAGTCAGGATTTTTCCAAGCTGTGCGATCTGTAGGATAAACCCAGCTGTGTCAAATCATACTCATCTGTTTGAAAATATATAAAAAATACCCCAGACACACCATACCAGAAGCTTTATGCCAATAAATAAATAAATCTGAGCTCCATTGACAAAAGTTTTCTTGCATTGAAAGGAAAAATATTACAGATTACATCTATGGCTGATGCCCATTCTATAAAGAGAATTAGAAGCAGCATAGAAGAGCTTCAATATAAATTTACTTTTTTTTTTTACTTTATATAATAGATAGAACTGGCTTGTTTAAGACTTTTATTAACACATTATATAGAACATAAACTATAGTACAGCATCTTCTGTGACACCAAAGCAAAACTCCTACAGAGCAATGCTTGAATTGCAGTACAGGAAGAATTTATACACCAAGGTCCATGACAGCAATATGCAGGAACTGCTTGGGTAGCAGAGGTCCAAGAGCTCTTCAGTTTTCAGCTGTAAAATTTATTAAGTGCCTGAAATTCTGCTCTGAGCAATTCTAGAGAGGCTAGCTGTGTAAAATGTCCTGGAAACTCTCCCTTGCCTGAGCCTGTAGGGACTATGAAACTTGGCATCCCTGAAATCCTTGAAAATTGCTTGCATCCTGATGTGTATGCCAGTCTATGCCGGATGTTCACAATGACCAAGACATTGTTTAGAGAGGCACTATGTAACTGTGGTGGTTTAGCAGCTGACAAAAGAAACACAATATTTCTACTTCCTCACTTTTGAAATAAAATAATAATCTTTAATATTTACTGCCAAAGCATTATCTTGCATTCCTGTAACTTATTCAGGTGCTGATAGGCAGTCTTTGTTAAATGATGCTGGAACTAAAACACTTCTTTCTTTCATGTAAACACATAATAATAAATGTTTCTTTCCAATCTATGTCCTTCCATTTATTTTTGTTATTAATACTATGCACTTGTTACCCTACCAAATGAATGAAATCTTTTCATAATGAGAATGGTATGAAGATGAGCCAGTGCTGCAGGCTGTTAATATTACATTCCAAATTAATTTGACTATTATCAATTACGTTAGCTGACCTGATGATGGTGCAAGTTGCTCTTGCCTAGGTGGTCCCCTCGAGCACTAGTTTTCTGAATGGCAGTGGACAATCTCATACCTCTCCTGATAAAAACCTGATTAATAGGAACACCTACTATAATAACTATTAAGACAATTAATAGATTGTTGTAGCTCCCAGCCTTGTCCTTATGTGATCAATCATGCATGAATGGCAAAAAAGTTACTTGGAGACAAAAATAAATGAACATATTGTAGCAGGTAATTAAAAAGGATGCTTCGGCATTCTGCTAATCTTGTTTAGCTGCTCCTGTTTTTCTTGCTTTCCAGCTACAGAATTACTAGAGCCTATTTACAGAAGACAAGAAAGCATTAATTTATGATGGTGTGTGTGTCCATCAGTGTACAAACATGAAGAATGCCAGGGCACAAGGCATAACCATCAGGAATTTATAACAAAAGATGCTCTGTAACTACCCTCATCTGTGTGTTCATTTGCAACATGAGTTGAAGTTTTTTCAGGAGTCATGAAACACATTTAAATCTCATTATATGCCTGGACTAATTTTGGGGCACAACTATTTGTGAAAGAATAGAATTGCTCTTACCTAGGACTTTTTTTTCAGCTTTTTAATCTGGGGCAACCTCAAGTAAATCCTAACTTTTTTTTTTTTTTTTAATTACTGTAAAAGGACCCTTTAAAATAGGCTTAGATGTGGGGGCACTACAGCCTAGTGAGCAGGACATTAAGACAGGGAGTCAGGAGACAAATCTCCAGTGAGCATGTGTGCACCATCTCAGGTTCAAGACATGCTAAACACTTATGGGACTTTGATATCGAACTGCTTTGTACTAAACCACCAGCTTTGTACTAAACCACCAGCAGAGGAGAAAAGGTATTATGCACCTGGTCCTGCTGTTGGTCCTTTATGAAATCTAGACCTTCATCTCTCAAAGTTGTTGTGTTTTTTTTTTCTTTCTGTAAAATAGGTACTGTACTTATTTCTTTTTTTTTTGGTGAAAGACATTGTTTAAAAGCTGAGTGAATTAAAATCACTTCTTTGCATTTTTGTTCTCTGAAGAGAACATGATAGAAACTTTACTGGAAACATTTTGGAGGAGCTATCTCATAGGATAATGTAGTAAAAGCTAACGTCATAGTAATGAGTTGTCTGAGTTCTAAAAAGTCTTGAAGATTTAAAAATAGCACACTCACCTTTCTCTTAAAGTGGCCTGGATACCAAAGAAAAGGGCAGAAAATACTACATCAAATTTTAGAAAAGATTCTCATAATGATCTGAGAACTACTGATCAGACAAATTAGTTGAATATATAATGTAAATGACAGGCAGTAAGTACATGGATAAATATGATATCACTGAGAAAAATCAATATGAACTTTGCAGAGAGGAGTTTGGTCTTACTCATCTTTTAATGAATCAATAATCAGTTGCTATTATATAGTTGTGTTTCAAAAAGCTTTCCACAGCCCATCAAAGAAATCCAATCATTATTTCTTTCTAAGATTCTCTCATGCACAAATAAATACTCAAAAATAGGAAAGAAAGGATCGGAATAAATAGTCAGTTATGTCAATACAGAAAAATCACTCTTGGAGTCTCATAAAGATTCACACTAGGCCCTGTATTGTTACATACGTACATCAATTCACTGGAGAAAGACTGCAGACTGAAATGGGAAAGTTTGTTGATGGTACTGAGGGCACACAGCATCGCAAAAGGTCTTAATACAACTTTTAGTAAACTCTCAATACTGAGTTCTTGGGTGTGTTAAGACTCAGTAGTAGAGATGTCTAAGTGTGGATAAAGTCAAAAAGGATGATATCTATGTAAAAGATAATTTTGCATTTGCAATGAGGTGTTCTAAACTATTCATTTTTTCCAAGGAAAGAGATTTCATAAGGCTAGTAACTGGACTTGTGAAAATGATAGTTCAGGGATCAACAATGGCGAAAAGAGAAAATGGGATGCTTAGGAATTATTGGGAAAAAAAGTAGAGAACAAAGCTTAAAAGCAAAATGGCACTTCATGCATATGGATCTTGAGTATTGTTGGCAATCCTCTCTCCCTGCCTCTGCAAGGACATAACAGAAAAACTACAGAGAAGAGCATCAATGATGAAAAAAATTACAGAACAACTCCCAGAGAAAGGATTAGACAGACAAGGACTCTTCAGCCCAGAGAAGAAACACTGTAGGGAGCATTTGACAGAACTATAAAATCATGAGGGAAACTGAGAAGGTAGGGAGGGAACTGATTGTTGTTTCTCATAATTCAAGAATTAAGGGAACTCAGATGAAAAATTGCAGACCAATCAAACAAATGAGGATATGCAGATGAAAGTAAACAGTTCATTGTCACATGAAGCCATAGAGATGTACACTGATAGCTTCAAAATGAAATTAGACAGACTGTGTGATAATAAAGTCATCATAAAAAATTACATAAAAATTAAATAAATAAAATTATCATTAAAACCAGAATCTAACTCTTGCTTTGGATGTTCTCAAGCCAGGGGTTGTTGGACCAGTATAAGGACAAAGGCTGCTGCGTGTCTGCCCTGTTTCTTAGAGTCCAGATAGAAATTGATTATTGATCATTGCTGGAGACATGCTACTAGAGGATGCTGCTGGAGAATGCTGCAAAGATGTATGAAGTTCCAAATCACTAATACCATTCTTATGTTCTTAGTATTTTTCCACTTGTCAGAAGTTGAATCCAAGCTCTCTGTCCGTCCTTTTTCTCGGGTTAGCAATGACACACTGTAGCTGTCTGATGTGGAAAAGGTAAGTTTTGAGCCTCAAAGGAAGTACAAGAATGTGCTGTTTGATCCCAGTAATGATACTAAATGCTCTTCATTTAAAGCCCCAAGATAAATCTCAGCAGTAAAGACCTATAATTGCTCCCTTGTAAGTTTGCTTTTAAGATCCGTTACAGTATTAAACATGCCATAGTTTATTCCAGTGCAAATGGTATTCTTCTAAACTGGAAATGAAGTCCTTAAAATTATAAATACTGAGTACAAGAATTTGTATTCTCCCTTTCTTTTTCCTGTTTTCTGTTTCTGATGGTTAATTCTAAAACAGCTGGACTTTAAATTCATTACATGAATATGCACTACAGAGAAAGAGTCATAATAATTTAAAGTAAATGATGTAAATGAAATTTATATTTATTATGAATTTTGCACTTCTGTAATCACTGCTTCCCTGTCGTGGTTTAACCCTGGACAGCAACTAGGACCATGCAGTCCTCACCTGCCCCCCACCCAAAACCAAGGTTGGGTAGAAGAGGGGAAAGGGAGGAAAAAGCCCAAACCCTGTGGGTTGAGAAAAAGACAGTTTAATAGAAACAATAACAGAAAAGGAAAAATAACCATAATATTACCAATAATAATTATATGACATAGGTCAGTCACTACTCAGTGAATTGGCATCATTCCAAGCAGTGATCAAAGATTCTTGCCCTAGGCTAATTCCCATGCTGAGCATGACCTCTATGGTATGGAATGTTGGTATGGAATGGAATATGGTATGGAATATTTCTGGCCATTCTATCATTCTGCCTATGGTATGATGGGAATCTGAAAAAAATTCCTTTAACAGTGTAAACATTACTTAGCAATAACTAAAAGCAATAGGTATTATTGACATTCCCTTTGCAGCAATCACTAGAAAGAAAATTAACTCTTTCCCAGATGAAACCAGGACACCCCCTCAAATTTTAAGATATATTGACTAGGTCACTATGAACTTCTGCATGTTGTTTAGCATTCTAAATAAGATTAACTTTATTGTCTGAGTTATGCAACATAATAATTGTGGGATTACATGATTGCATTTTTCTCTCTTATATTTTTTTCTTCCAATTAGAAAGATAAAGTGCTAGAACACCCATTCAGGAAAACAGTATAGCACATATTTAACTGTAATACAATTTATTCATTGAGATGTGTGTTTGCTGTTACTATGGCCTTGCATACTTTGCTGATGCAAAGACTTAATGAATAAAGCAGAAATTCTAATGAGGCCAAGCAAAAATAGCAAAGGACCTAATGAGCTGCATTTTGCTGCAGCTCTGTCTTCCTTTCCAACCCTATTGATTACAGCTGGCCAGCTCACTCCACCTCTTCAGCATTGTCTGCAGAAGAGAGCAAAATTCAGACTATAAGGGTTGCATTTAAAAAGTAATTTGCCTGCATTATACGTACAGATCCTGATATCCCTGTTATAGCCATTAATGTTATATGGCTGTGATATAAGCAGAATATGTCAGGAAAGAACCCTAACTTTTCTGCCTGGTAACTTTTCCAGCTGATTCACTGAGATCGTCCAGAAGGAGCAATGTGCTATGGTGCAGCGCTAGCTCTAAAGGATCTGGGTTGCAAAATGCCCATAAATTGGGTCCCTTGGCACTGTTTCAGAGCTGAAAAGGTATCGATAGTTTTAAGCTATATCTACATATGGAGAAATATTGACTTTCTCCATGCAGAATGTCTATCTTCTAGATTAATTTATGTTTAACCTGGCAAACTTACTATGGAAGCGCTGTCATTTTTTTTTTATAAATGTTGTTTGCATTGCTCTTATTTTGATAGTGAAAAAAGATACCTTCCAGCAACAATTCTCATTCTGCCATGGAGGACAGGAAACAATAAGTCTGTTCTTAATTATTTCAACTATTGAGCAAAATGCTTCAGAATCAAACAAAATATGGGACTGATATGTAAAAAAAAAAAAAAAGCTAATTCACTTAATTCCTCAAAAAATAATATTATTTTCTCTTTGCTCTTTCATCATAATTTGTTTAAAATTATTTTCTATTATGAAGCTGAAATAAAACATTTATGCATGTTAGAAATATATTCCTTGACTTCAAATGGCAGAACACAAACAGCAGTCAGACATGAACTTGCAGTGCAAGTCACCTCACCCCTAAGTCAGTTTCTCTCTTGTGTCCAGGCAGGTGTGGACACTGAAAGTTCATACAAGAGCTGAGGGCTCCATCCTGTTCTAGCTTCATGTCACAGCCAGTGCAATGCTTTTAACACAAATCATCCCAACCAGGCTGGACCTGCATCCAACTCAGTGTTCCGAGTTACATGAATAAAGATTGTCCAGATGAATAGTTGTGTACAACACATTTTTAATTAAAGTAACATGTCAATTATATCAGGTTTTGTTTCCACTGTTCTAGATGGCTTTGGTCCTGCCTTTTACTAGGAAAAGGGAAGGGCATAACAAGGTGTATTCATGGTGTTGTAACCTTCACTTTCAATCATAGAAAGATTTAGGAACCTGTTAAATTTTCTTATCTTGGGACAGATCCTATTGCTGCAAATTTACATTGCTACATTGATGGGATTGAACAACTCCGCCTGTGAAATACCTGCCTTTCATACTACTTCTTTTAATTTCATCTATCTGAATATGTTTAATCATTTGAGAGTCACATCTCTAAATTTTGCACAGACGTGTTTCATCTCATGATCTCCACTTTTGTCTTCTTATATTTTGTTGTAGAGTTCTGATTCTTGCTCTTTTCCTGGGGGAATGATGTTTTCTAGTTTGTTTTAATTATTGTCAAAGATGATGACATTAATTGACATGTTAGACAGATGCATTTAAAAACATTTGTTTCCAAAAATACATCAATCTGAATGTAAGAAATGTGAAGGGTTTTTTGTTTTGCTTATTTTTTCTCTGTCAGAAAAACAAGATTGAAGGCTTAAGCTTTCATTGTGAACAAAAATGATGTTCCAGGCATTGATTCTCTAAATGGCCCCCTAGATCTCTTGTGCAGATACAGTCTATTTGTGAATAAACTTGACATATTAACATTGAGACTATAGACTGCTTTGTCCATCGCTCTGGTGGGTCCATTGGCAGCACTGGGGAGGTGTTCAGTGTGCTGAGACACCGGGTGCCAGGTGCGGAGGTGAAGGTGTCGGGTGCCAGATGCTTTGCCCTGACACAGCAAAGTGAGTGGTTTGTGGGATGGCATCTGTCACTGCCATTTGGTTGCAGACAATCTTATGGCCATTGGGGTAAGGAGAACATGAGTCATAAAATAAGCTAAGTGTGAGCCTGTGAAAGCATGGAGCACAGAATGAGAGAATTATATGTTTTTATTTGTATTCCTAGGAAAGAGGCATACATTTTAACTTCAAAGCTGTATTACTTTCAGGACAACATGTATAATTTTCATTATATTTTTAAAAATAAGTAAATAATTCCCAGGGCTTGTTAAAAAAAACCAAAGCAAACAATCAACCAACCAACCAACCAAAAAAAAAAAAAAACACGACAAGAGACCAATGTTGTGACAGAAAGTAGTTTTGTGTAAATGGAAATGCTTTGTCAGAGGAGATTTTAGGATCTTATGAGTTTCAGAACAATTATTTTTGACTTTCTCATTTGAAACTTTATCTTTTCATCCCAATAACGTCAACATATTTCATTCTGGTATTACTAAAATGTTTCTTTTGGTATATTATATTGTAATGTTTTGTCACTATGAAATATATCTGAACAGTAGCTAAAAAAACCATTCTGGCAATGTCAGCACAGTGCTTTCATACCAACACATTTTAGAATTTCCATTGCATGAAACAGAAAGTTGCAGATTTTGGCACAGTTCAGGTTTTCTTCCCAGTAAAAGTTTAGAATTTCTCATCAGATCGAATAAGTATTTTAAATTATGATTCAAATAAATCAAGAAAATAATATTTGAGTGGATTTGTGGTGGGGTTTTTTCATTATTTATTTTTTTTTTTCTTCTTTTTTGTTTTGTCGTTAAGCTGGAGTGGATCCTACAAGGATTTCTTTATTCAGATCCTTACTTTAGGCTCTTCCATTAATGTTATGGCAACTAATGAACATAAATTAAATGTATGTGTATGATGGTTATTAGTAGTAAGTATAAATACACTTTTTTTCCAGCATGGAACTATTTGAAAACACTGTTCTCAAATGGGTAAAGCGAATCAAATGAGGCAATTATTTAATACCAGTGCTGATTTCAGGGACATTCAGGGCCAGAGCTAGTAGTGAGCAGAGACATAGTAGGTGGATAGTAATCTCATGAATATGGAGATTGATGTAAACCCTGCTCAGTGCGGTTTATACTTTTGTTCAACCAGTCTTCCCAGTAGCACTCTACTCTTTTGATTAGTCCAGAAAATAATGTTGGACTCTGCATTTGCTCATGTCTATTCCATGCATAAACACATTTGCAGGGTGATAACTGAGCTGTCAATTTCCTCACCAGAAATACAGAAAACTGTTCTAATATAAGTTGGTAGAAGAGGGATATCGGATGAAGAATAAAATATTACAGAGCTGAAGGAACAGTACTAATGAGTTGAAATGAGACCTCTTGCAGTAGTTCTGAAAGTTGCATTGATTTAATTTGGATTGGATTTAATCTACCCCAATCGGCCCAGATGTACTTAAATGGCCTAACTGTTACCATTGGAAAGTGTGATGTCTTTCTATTGATGATTTCATTTTCATCAACCCCATTCTTACGGTGAGTATTTGGTTTTGCAGCTGGAATGATGAAATACATGAGTTGCAGCTGACAGGCTGAACTATGTAACACATAAAAGATGAACACACAGCTACAAGCCCACATTACCATCCTGCCATGCATCAGGAGGGAAGTAAAACTGTTGGATGCTGCCCAGGTGATACTTGCTTGCCACCACTCCTTAGTTACACGTGCAGTGTCTGTGCCTCCATTTTACTCATTTTATTAACATCCAAAAGCAAAAAATAAAATAAAATCTGTAGATTGAAGAATAATACAAAATAGATGTCAGATGTCCTAACTCCCTGGCAGACTCTGAAAGGAACTAATCTGGGACAATGGTGGTTTAGTACTTATCTTTTACATATAAAACTGCAAGAGGATATTCAGAGACATATTAATTTCCAGCTCCATGACAACTTCCTAAGTTCAAAAAAAAAAAATATGGCAAGAATGAAGAATATATATGTATTGTGAGATCCTCTTACTCCTGAACATGCATGTAGTCTGCTTACTTTATTGTAGCAGGATGATAAATAGGTAGAAATAGTCTATTTTATTTTTCTTTCTGCTTGCAAACTGATATATGCATGAGGGAAGATCGGTTACACATTTCCCAAGTTGCTCAATGTTCTTTCTTCGAATATCTGCCAACACTTGGATGTGCATTATGCACCTGGAAGCAGCCTCTGAGCCTTATGTGATTTTAGCTTGAAGCCTTCTGGTGAAACAGAGATACTTATTTGTGTTGCTAGCTCCAAAAAGATGATCATGTTGGACAAGCTGCTCCCTGTGCAGGCCATATCAATGCTGCTTTGTTAGATCTTTTGTAGTGTAGGAAGCAACCTCCAGATATGATGTGCCCTGACTCCATCATCAGAGAAATGCACTTACAGCCCACAGCAGTCTTTCTGTCACAGCCCATTGAAATGTATGGGAGAAAATAGGAGGTTTCCTGGTAAGGAAGAACCCTCTCTCTGGGAATGACAAGACCTTTCTGACAGAATAACAGCAGGAGACTGCATGGTCCCTGTGAAACACAGCCCTTGAGCTGTGTGGACCTGGCTGTCACTCTCCGTGGAGCTGAATGGTGGACGCTGCTTGACCACCGGTGTGCCAGTCACACGCTTGGAAGTCTTAGATGGTTTGTTTGCCTTTGCAACATCAGGACCATGCATGTTTGGTGGGGGGTGATGGTAGGGCAAGGTGGGTCAGGACAGTGAACTTCTCAAATGTAATGGCTTGGAGAGGGCAGAAAGTTGGGTGTAGGACAGCACTGGTTATTTCTGATTCTCTGACCTTAGGTTTAGCCTGTGAGATGACCATGCTACATTTTTTTCTGCAACTTTGTAACTTTACAAAACCATGCATGCAGCAGCTTAATCCAAAAACCCTGTAACATGGTCTGCCATTTACATGTTGTCAGGGTCCTGAGGGCACCTCCAGCCCTGCCTGCCCCAGCCCTGCCCAGCCCCTCGGGGGCTCCCCAAACCTGCCTATGGCCTGAGACCCCACATCAGTCCCCTGGGACCATCAGCCCTTGCCCAAGCAAAGCCACAGCAGAGCTGGTCTCCAACTCCCTCAAGCCCTGCTCTGCCCCGCCTGGCCATGGGTCCTACTGAGCTAGGCCCACCTGTCAGCCCAGCCTCAGCCCTCCATGACCCAGGGAGGTGCCCAATGCCTGGGGCTGGGGCTGCCCCAGTGCCCCTGGCTGGGGCAGTGGGACAGGCCCAGGCTGCCAGGCCCTGCCCAGCCATCACCATGGAGATCCCCTGCAGTCCTGGCCCTAGGAGGCTCTTGCTGTGCCCTGAGATGTTGAACAGTCAACTGAGTGTATACCATTAGGTTTCTCCTGAAGTGTTAAAGGACCATGGCCATACCGAGTGATTCATGTGCAAAGTGATTTCTGACTGCGCACATTAAGTTTGCCAGCAGAATACATCAGTGCTTTACATAGATACAACTACACCCGGGTTTAGATATCTGAAATATCAGAAATTGTATTCAATGCACCAGCTAGATACCTTCTTTACAAATATTGAAAATGTAAAATGCTGTCTATAGTGGTAAGAGCAGAAAAATATAAAATGGAGTAAATATATGTTAGCCAGCTTGTTAATATATTTTAATCATGAACAGATATGACTAAACACTTCCTTGTAACTCTGCAGATAATTGAAGAATTTCACAAGAAAAGAATGACCTCTTACTGTGTTTTTCCTTCATTTCTGTCAAGAGGAAAGATTCAAATGCTTCTTTCCATCTTCCCCAACCCTTTTTAGCCATTAGCCCTTCAATCTCAATGCAATTATTTAAAACATTTTGGTGGAAATCCCTCTACAGACACAATGATTTATCAGAGCAGTTTCTCCACAGTTGACAGGTCAATCTATAGATACACTTGAGGATGACAATAATTAAAAAGCCCTTGACAAAATGTCATTCAAAAATAGGTTTTTGTAGTATATATTTTGAATGTGAATTTGGTGTTTGCGGAAAGTCCCTGACAGTCAGTCCGGGAAGTCTAACTTTCTCCACAGACAAGCACTTGATTGCAAAAACCCCAAGTGGAGTCTTGCTCCAAGACTAGTCTTAAAAGAGGCAGGTATTTAGTTTCTGTAGATACTTAGTGGCTCTTGGATTTGATGGAAGAACCAACAGGAGAGCCAATTAGTTTCCATTTATACTGTGGCTTAGTAGCATGCAGCCACGACTTACTTGAATTGGATGGCAGCTACACACTAATTTCACACAGAAAAGTGAACAATCATGTACTGGTAATGATTATCAGCTGCTGCTGAGCTAGGCTAGATTTGTACCAAAGATCTGAAAAGTCTTTGAAAAGCCTTGCTAATTAACCTCACGTTAAAAAGGCCTCTCTATAAATTCATGCAAACCTGAACTGGCATATACAATTTTAACAATAATGGAAAATTAGGCAGGCATAGTTCCTCTACCCCATCTCATTTTCAGAAGTTTAACCATTTAAGAAAATACTACGTGTGTTATGCTCCATTCTCAAGCTGCAGCCCATCCAGCTTGTCAAAAAGTTTTATTCAGCTCTGATCTTTTTGCTTCTTTAACAACAATTTCATAAATCCCAAGGGCTTAAGTTCATTAACATTGCTCCTTAGAATGATATTTTCCTTCTTAAGCAGTAGTGCTTATATAAGTAAAATAAGTGCAATTTTACCAATAAGGAGTGAGACAGAACTGCTTGATCACTGGGGTTTTTTTTGCTCCTCTTTGCCAATTTATCCAGAAACCTGTACTATACTTAACATAATGCTGTCGTGTTAACAAATGCTTGTGAATTTTCTGCTTAAAGTGTATGATACTCAGTTCAAGACTTTGTGGTTTTATTTGGGTTCAAATGTTTATTATATAAATTCACTATTCAGATTATTACGAGAAAACTATCTGTGTATTTTTTTCTATCTCTACTCACATTCCTGAAGTTAAACAAGTGCATTTACACATATGCAAGACTAAGAAAACAGACAGTAAAACTCTAACTTGAGCTTGTGAAGGATATTCAGATCAGAAACAGCATTCACCAGCTCCATACATTTTCATTTTGCCTTTTCCTTTCTTGCCCTTGCATTTTTGCACAATACCCCAAGACTTCCTGCTCTGGTATTTTTTTTTTTTTGACTGAAGAAAAAAAGATCTTCTAGGCATAAAGAACAAACCACAACCTGTGCATTTAATCATGCAAACGCCACACATTCTTCAACTGTATTGCTAAACTGTAGATGTGCCCAAACAATAATGAAGAATGGGTTTAACACAAGATCAAATCCAGCTCGCATTAAAACCAATAAGAGTTTTGTCATAAAATTCAGGGGGAATCAAGAATATTTGTTACAGGAGGTGCAACATTGCTATACCATCAAAAAAAACCCCCAAAACCTAAAACCACAACAAACAACTTTTGGTGTTTTAACCAACTACCACAATGCTATTAAGAAAACTGGAATATGTGAGAAGAAAAGATTCCTTGAATTCGGTGACATCTTATTTTGGGTAATGATGAAAGCTCTCTGGAAATAAAACATTTTATGCACAAATTGAATATCCTCAGATTTGATGGGTAGTTTTTTACAACTGTAGGTATATTTATACTCGATTAATTGTAATGGATTATAACACCAATAGAAATAATACAAAGATTTGAGGAAGAATACTTTAAAAATGTTAAATAGACTAATTCATTGAAGTTGGCATTGCAGGCACAGCAGTATTTGGTCCAGATTATTGTGACAATCTGGTTTTGCCCACAGAAATTCCAACAGAATTTTTGAGAGAAAATTTCAAATACTCTGGCTTTGGGAAAAGGTCTTAATGGTCCTTTATTGTTATAAATTAGAAATGAGAACTAGACAACTAAATATCTTTGAGGATAGGGACCTAAATATTTAAGCATTTACTGCATATGATAGTATAAGCCAAAAGATGCCTAATGATAGCTATGAAAATGTAATTAGGCACTACTTCACAGAGAGTGCTTAAGTCTATGCATGAGGCAATATTGATTGCCTTTGTAAATATGGTTATGAGTGCTGTAACTGAGAGTTTATTTTGTAACTTTTTAGTAGAAGGGCTTTAATACAAAATACATCATTGTGAAATAAATAATTCCTTTTGGCATTTATTTTTATTTAGTTTCAGTTACTTAAAGGCCTTTTTATTAAAGATTCAACATACATTTTTCTCCAGAATTAAGTACATTAAAAATCAAATTTAAAGTAAGCATTTCACAGCACTACTTTATATGTATAGCTTTATAATAAATCTTCAATTTTACAAACATCTTAGCAGCGAAAAAGGCATAACACTATCCATCACGAGTTTCATGAGGAAGCCTGTGACAGGGTTTTGTGCAGTTTGCACCAGCATTTGTGTTCCCAGGAGGTAAGCAGGTCACCAATTTAGTAAGTACTTATCAGTAAGTAAGCTTTCAGGTTTTTTACTGGAGTTAGAGTGCTGACTTTCAGCTTTGCTTGAACAGATTATAAAACTAATTCTGAGATGAAAAACAAGCTTTTTAATCAGCTGTGACAAAAAAACCCACATGCAGTCTTGAATAGCAGTTATGAAAGATGGAAACAAATTACCTCTTCATTTTCAATACCAGTAGAGTCTCATTTTCCATTTATACTATGTGATTCTTTTAGATGAGGGAGTTGCCATATATTAGATAGATCAGATGAAGTTTGCAATACAGCCACAAATCCTTTTTGCTTCAAAGCAATCATTTTAAAGCATAAATTATCACAAGGAAAGATTTTATGTTTTTTTTTCTGTTTGTTTATTCATTTTCATTTATAAAATAATTAAAAGATAATGTGAGTATTAGAATCCTACATAGACAAAGAACTGGCTTTAATATGGAATGGATCATGTGCTGCAGGCAGAATAAATATTAACATCTTTTTTTTTTCAGGGGAGAGAGTGTTTTTCTAGACCAAGTTTGACTTTTACCAACAACTCTCTTACTTAGCTTAATCAAGCTGCAGAAAAAGTTTTGAAGTATCCCAAATGGCCTAGTAAAGCCAGAATATAAAACACTGGAAAAGTCATATATGATTTTGCAGGATTTAAAAAAAAAAAAATAATCCAAAATGTTAAATTTTCTCCTACATTTTTTGGACCTTTCATTGCAAGGAATACAATTACTAACCTGAAAGTCAAGAATTCTTCCCATAGGATTTGCTCATATTTTAACATTTATTATGTTGCATACATTAATGAAAATGGTGGATAAAGTCTAATTTTGAACACGCAAATGCTTGTTCCAACTCATAGTTGACTATAAGTCACTTAATATGACTAGTAAGAAGTCTTCCTTCAAACATGCAGCTAAAAAGAAAATCAGTATATTTCAGTGTAATCAAAGCACAGATATGCCTCTAAGGATAGATAATCTGTCACCCAGAACTGCTAACCTCAGACTCTGAGCATATTTTAGAGTCTATTATTAAGCCAATAATTTGCTGAAATGGGATTTTAATAATCTTCAAATATAGTACTAAAATTTATTGTTCATCCTAAAACATAACATCTAAGTGAATCCCCCCCTAGTATTTGAATTAACAAGCTACAGCTTTTGACAAACAACTAATCAAACAGTTTTAATAGCATACATTACAGACATAGGTTAAGATGTTTTCTTCCTTGCTTTCAGGAACAAGAATGGTCTATCAAGAGTTGTCAGTTAGCATTCAGCACCATCCATCCTGAATGTATTATCTTCATCCTTAAGTAACAAATAAAATAGATGCTACATATACGTATATATATACACACATACATACCTACATGTAAGTACACACTCATGCAGGTACACACATATGTATGCCCAAAGAACAAGCTTTTCAAAGTTACATGTTCAACAGTGACTATCAACACCAGATTTTATTTTATTTTTTTAACACACAGTATGTTCCTAAGTTTTGGAAATGGTAGTTTCAATTGAGGTTCAAAGATTTGATGTTTTTCATAATTTACAGTGTGTTGAATGTAGTTTCTGCAGAGCTACAGGCATCAATGTGATCTTCTAAAAGCCCTGCTCTGCATCTGAGCTTAAAACACATATTCTGCTGGTCATATCAGTGAAAAGAATTTTGGATGCTTATGATTAGATAAAGTGTTGCAAAAGAATCTCTTGGCTATGTGGCTGTTGTGGTGCAACAAAGATATTTACTGTGACATTTAGGGGCCTCATTAGAAAAACCTCTTAATGATTAGAATAAGTGTTCTGGACAAAAAGTGTATACACCTCTTTTTTCCTGTTATTTACATGATGGACTAACTTTATCAAAAAAAATGTAATATATGTTGCTCTTGTGTCTTACCTTGATTTGGACTTCAGAAGTTTAAGTACTTCAGAAGGTTTTGTGATTAGATTAGCTTCCTGGAGACCTTCTCTGTTTCAAACCAGAATTCTCTTTGTAAAAGACCAAAGCAGAATGATAAAAAAATGCTCTGTAATATACTGCAGAAAGTGAGAATTTTTACTGGAGACTCACAGAACTTAACTAGCAGCAGCTCTGCATATACATATATATATGTATATATATATGTGTGTATATAGATATATGGGTGTACCAGCTACTGTTTGCAGAACTGCGATGAAGATTTCTTACTTGGCCCAAAAACCTAAAGGATGATGCCTGCTCATAAAGTCTGTTCAGATTTCTAGCACTGAAGCTCTGCATGCAATCTTGCTGGGTCTGTAAAACAAAGTAGAACAAATTCAGCATTTATTTAAGGTAGTGCTCTACTGTCGTCAAATTACACTAATGAGATTTTGGCTTCTGATATAGACAGTCTGGAGTGACAGAAGTGTCAGTCACGAAATTTTCGTCTTTGTCCTGATTGGCTTCCTTCTACGTTGATCAGATCTTGTCCATAAAGAGGCATTTTGCCCTCAGGAACAGACAGAAGATGAGCTGGAATAAGAAGAGGGAAGCAGCTACCCCCCCCCACGTGGGTTTTAAAGACAGAACAGACAACGTATAGGAGGCTCGGGATCAGCTGTTGAGGAACATATGAATCCCGTTTTAAATTCTGCAATGCTTTGCATATCAGGGGGGAGAAGAAGACATGTGCAAACTCACGTCTTCCCTAAAGCACTGGAATGCAAAAAGAAAGTGTGCTTAAAAATAACAAGCAGAGGTTGAGAAAACAAGACATAGGGAGACAGACACAAATTACTGAATGTCTGGATTGCTGTGGGACTGGGAGAATCTAGCTGATAGCTTGGGAAAAACTTGGGGGTGGGTGATAACAGGGTATTAAGCTGAATGGTGATATTGGGGGAGAAACTACAGACTCTCCTCGCTAGCTGTAGTGCTGTAACCCAGCCTGCAATTTGATCTCAGTCAGGTTTTCTAGCAAGAACCCCTGTGGTGGGAGCCAAAATTGCATCACTGGAAGTTTGTGAGAGTTGGCATGTACCAGGGGTGACCGGAGGGAATTGCAAATGGGAATATGGACAAAGAAATATGATCTCTCTCCCCTGAATAATCTGAGGACAATTTCATGCCTTTTCTAAGTCTGAGTAATGCTTTTTTATTATTTAAGGCTGGCCATACTTCATTCTTTTCCCACTCACTTTCTTAGAGCAATAAACACTGATCATCACAAAGCTGAAAAATACTTTTGGAAATATCAGACTGTGTGAAAATTCCCACCTACTTAATCTCTTAAGACTCTCATACGAATGACAAGAGGGAGAACCAAGCCATGAGACAGCACCTGTGTGGAGGCTGTGCCCCATTGCTTCACACCAGGACAAGCCCCTTTCCTCAGGATTTGAGTACCACCGTGTGCCTTGCTGCCTGTAAAAATTCTTCCTCTAGCTGTTCACTGTCTCTGACCTGGTTTTCTTACCTACTTTTACTCTATTTAACTCTGTTATCTTCAGACAAGTACATTTCTTCTGATATACTCTGGCATACATGGAGATTCAAGTCCTTTATCTACGCAAAGTACAAGTGAAAGCATACATCCTTTCTACAGCTTATCCTTCATTTCCTGTCCCTCTGTATCTGTTTATGAATTATATATGAATTGGTATTAAAGCTGAGAAGCAGTTAAGCTAAATTTGTATTAAATACGCCCCGTCGTTGTCCTATAAACTAACAAATAAAAATAGGTGATTACCCGTCTTCTTAGTGTCCATATTTTAAGGCACAGTTTTTAAGAGCTTGGGATTTCTGTCATAGGAAGAGTGGACATTTAAATACATCCCAGCAGATTAATTTCCTGTGCCTGGTTGCTTCCCCCATGAGGTGATAACAAGCTACTTGGGGGCCCTGTGAGGCGAGGGAAACTGAGCATAAAAAGCAAGTCCTGAACGTCAGCGTGGGGAGAAAATTGAAGGGAAAAGAAAACGGTGGGCTGGAGGCAGCCAACCAAAGGGCCGTTTAATGGAAAGGTGGAAGCGAGCAATGCCAGAGGGGAGCATTCTGTCCCTTGACTGGGACGGCGGTGGAACTAAGCCGCTCCTTTTCCCTCTCAAACGCAAGGGGAAATGTTTTTCGTGTCTTCTTTTCCTAAAGACAGATGAAAGGCTGGACAAGCCTGCGGGTATCAGTCGTGCCTGTGGGTATCGCTCAGGGGGCTTCAGAGCAGGGCGCTGGGTTAGGTCTGCAGGGCCTTCGCCCCTCCGAGGATGAGTGATAAAAGCAAGGGACGAAGAGGAGCTCCAGTGCGTTCTCCATCTCTTCCCCCGGTGGGGACAGGCACTGTGGCTCCCTGGGCCTGGCAGTGCTGGGGGGCACTGGGGGGGTCCAGCACCCCGCACTGGGCGAGGCAGCTTCTCCAAACCCGCACACCCCTCTGCCGGGTGGTGGTGGTGTGTGGGGGGGTGTCCCCCGCGGGGACCAGCGCTGCCAGAGCGGGGGGAGGCAGCAACGTTCAGCTGTGCGGGCCGGACCACCCCCCAAAAAAACCCCAAAAGTTGAAATCCACCCCCCTCTCCGCCCCATAGCGATACGGTGCCGTAGTCCCCGCTCACACCCGCTACCGTGCGGGGACTGCTCAGTCATTCCTGCCCCGCGTGGGGCCATTTGCTGGCTAATTGATCCTCTCCACATCGACAGCGAGCGGGAGGGGGCGGGGGGGCCGGAGCCACCGCCCTGGCGCTATTTCAGGGCGGGCGGCACCGCCCCGCACCTGTCCCGGCCCGTCCCGGGCTCCCTCCACCCTTGCACCAGCAGCGCTCCCCGCGTCTCTCTCCCTCTCTCTCCCCAGCCCCGCAAACCTCGGGCATGGCTGAGGCGGGACGCCCCAACCCTGCCGTTGCCGCCGCCGGGGGGGACGAAGCCGCCACCGATGAGTTCCGCGACATCATCCGCAGCCGGTCGGGTGGGTAGGCGCCGCTCTGTGCCCCTCTCCTCACGGCGGACGGAGGGGGGGCCACCTAGGCTGGGGGTCGGGGGGGTCTCCCCGGTGGGGCGGGGGCTGAGCGCGGTACAGCGGTGTGGTGGCGGCACTTAGTTGTGGGTTTTTTTGAGTTTTTTGAATGCTTTGTTTTTGTTTTTGTTTTTTTTTTT
>BJBW01006884.1:501-45020 GCA_004320125.1 Scolopax mira
CAGGTTCCTCAGATGATCATGAACCATGTCTTCAGTTATGGCGGGAGGGACTTTGTCACCTGAGTCCTCAACTTGTGGGCCATCAACATGAGAGATGGTAGTGAAGACGGAGGCAAAGAAGTTATTGAGAACTTCTGCCTTCTGTCTTCTGTACTGCTTGCACTTGTTGCCCTCAATACGAAGTGTGAAGACCTTATTCTTGTTTGTTCTCAGTTGACAACTTCGTGTTCAGCTTCTGCGTGACTCATCTGGGAACAGTGAAATTTTCTTTGGCTGTCTTTTGAACTGTGTTTTAAATAAGACTAGGAGGATCTGCAGTCATGCTTGGGTTTGACCTGATAAGTGATAGAGCTATAAAAGCACGTCTTTCCAATGTGACATTATGCTCGCTCACTCAAATATGACACTTAATTTGAGCTCACTCCAGGCTCATTCTCTGCTTGCTGGTAACGTGAGACTCAATCTCCAGTTCCCTTTTATTCCCCCCCCCCCATAGTGAAATTAACCACTGAAACAAGATGGAAATGCAGAATTTGTTTAGTAATAGTTAAATGTCAGATAGGTTTGTTCGTGCTTTTCAGCTGTTGAAGCATGATGATGATCAACTTTCTCTTTCTTCTTTAGCTGTCTTCTCCCACCCCTCTAAAATGAATAAGGACTTCATCCTCAGCCCTGGTCAGGGCTTGCCTTGAGAATACCGAGCATCCAGGGAGCCCCAGGGGACAGGACACGTGGTGTTCTGTCTGTCTCAAGTGTTGTAACTTGTGGAATTGCAGGTTCAGTCAGCTCAGTGTGCTGGGACTTCAGAACTCAGTTACTGCAGAAAGTGATAAGACCACCTCCTGGTTGAAAAACAGACACCAACTTTTCTTCAAGATCCACTTCTGCATCAGTAGCACACCAGAATTTTGAACTCTATTATCTACTCCCTCTCTGTCTTTTTCTGATACCTGCTTGCAGGTAGTGTGTAGGACAGGTAGAAGGCAAGAGTCAAAGAATCACTGCATTTAAATGCAAATGTAATCCAAAATCATAGTAGCTGCTAAGATGTCAGGTTCTTTTAATCAGATTTGTTTTACTTATATTTAAGTACTTGGGAAGAACACTGTAACACATTTTGAAGATGGCTGTTGGTGTTTTTTTTCAAAGAACACTTAAGCTTTTAGTCTAGTCTGTAACACCATGTATTGATTCTTCACCTCTACAAGTCTACTTGGTTTGAAAACATCTCTTCTGTGGGCTGCACAGAATGACCAGAGCTTACAGCTCTTAAGCCTGTTTTGAAGTGTTGAATAGGGACCCCTGCTGGAAGGAGTGAAATGCAAAATTGATATCATTTGGCTAACTAAACCCATTTTTTCCTGATGTGCTATCAAGGTGAAATCCCCTGTAGACTGTAGGTAAAAAAACCTTGTTAACATGGATTGTCTGAATGTTCACTTATGTAAACATAAACTTCCTTGCTAATGCTTTTCCAGCTTTCTGTGCAGTTAACCAGGCTACCTCTGACCCAGCCTGAGCCATGGAATCTGTCTTGTAGAGAAACTGTGATGGTCTCCTCATGCTCTGCTTTTTCTGTGTACACTCTTCCCTCTTCCCCTCTGAGCACATGGCTGGTGTGAGGAGGCTGCTGACCAAACAGGCATGCAATATGTAGCTCTGTACTTGGCTATAGGAGCCAGCTCCTATTGCATAATGCTGGTATGGTGGGCTTTGGCTTTAAAAGTATGTGGGGATGAATGGAAAGTATTGATGGAAACAGAGCTGTTAATACTACTATTTCCCTGATGTCAGTATAACAACATGTGAAAGTCTGGCCATGTGTAAAGGTAGACCACTTACTCATTTATAATGTACTCATACCATTCTCCTGGATAGCTTATCTCCATCTAGAGGTTGTTTTGGAACTGTGCTCAGCTGTACACCTTGTGCAAAGTGAGATTTTGTCCAAGGCTACATGTCACATGTAATCTTTACAAGATTTGATCTTGATTGGAAAGTATCTTTCACTGTAGTGCTCTTCCAACATGCAAGTGAAATATTTCTAATTTTTTTTTTTTTAACATTCTAGGATCTCAATGCCTACAAAAAGCAAGGAATGGCATTGCTATCAAAGATGGGGGAGTCTGTCAAATATGTTACAGGAGGCTACAAATTAAGAAGTCGTCCACTGGAGTTTGCAGCCATTGGGGAGTACCTAGACACATTCTCTCTGAAACTTGGTACTATTGACAGAATAGCACAACGGATTATCAAGGAACAGCTGGGTAAGGACACAAGGTGCTCTATCATAATACTTCAGTCTGAGTACTCTGTATCTTGTTCTAGTTGAAGACAAGACCAAGACAACTTGTGTCAATGATTCTGGCCTGTAATGAGCCACACACAGAGCAAAATATAATGTCTTTTGTCTAGTGCACAGATGCAAGTGTCTTTTTATTGGAAGCTTGTAGGAATGGTCAGTTAAGCAGGAGGCAATTTGAATCCCGCACCTGTGCAGCCACAGAACTCTGTCTACCAAGATGCAAATGCAACACAAGACTTGACTCCTGAGGGAGTTAATATTTGCCAAGCTTAGTTTCTCCTGTTTAGTGTGAAGGCTTGCAGATCTCTGTGCCTTGTTCTTACTCTGTTAATCTACTTTTCCATCTGCCTTTTGCAGAATACTTGGTGGAACTACGAGAATATGGACCTGTTTATTCAACCTGGGGAGGTCTGGAAGTTGAACTATCAGAGCCACTGGAAGGGGTGTCTGCCTGTATTGGGAACTGTTGCACAGCTCTTGAAGAACTCAGTGAAGACATGACAGAAGACTTCCTCCCTGTGCTTAGGGAATATATATTGTACTCGGAGTCGATGAAGGTAAAGCAAGCCCTGTGGCAGAAGACACTGTCACTGTTTGCTTGATACAGCAGTGAGTTCATTCTTTCTAATAGTGAAAAGTGTTAATGGTGGGAAAAGTGGGAAAGTAAATAATACATCAAGTAGGAGTGTGCTTTCTATACTCAAAACAAAGCCAGTTATGTTTAGGGTGCATTATCTATCTGTTCTGTTATTTGGTCAAACCAAGGTCAGTAATGCTGGGCTGCACAGAAAGTGTTGAAGAGTTGCTCCTTTACTGGAGAGGCAGATGGTGCTTTATAGGAGACATTCTGTGGCTGCCTAGACTCTTTTCTTTGAACTGTTAGAAAGTCAGTCATGGCTCAGCTCTTTGCTACTGAGTCAGTGTCTGCAGAAAAGGTAGCATTAGCAGCTTCTGTTGGTTGTATGTGGCAGGGTTGCATGGTTTTTTAGAACCATGTGTCCAAATGACAGACACTGCTTCCTCTCTCATCCCCATAACCTGGGCAGGATGTCTCTGTTGTAAAGTTCTGTTAAGTTCTGCATACCAAGTAACTGCTTGCAGATGTTGTTCTGTGACTCTTAATTTCTGTAAGAACTTAGTATCTTACTGCTGGTGCAGGAGTAATAAAAGCTGCTTCAATGTATTGAAGCTTCAATGCTTCAATAACTTAAAGTTAAAGGGTATTGGTAATCAATCCTGTTGCATGGGGAAATGAATAACTGAGTTAACTGCATTGAAAACTGAAACCAAGGACTCTAATTCAGCTGCTAGAGCTTTTCACCACATGCCCATCATACAATACATATTAGCAGCCCCTCTGCACGGTACTAACAGCTAAATTCCTTCTGAGAACTTTCCATTGGGAGCAACCATTACAAGGCTATGGTATGCACTCCTTTAGAAATCTAATAGCCTATTGTAAACCTACAGTCTAAACATTGTAGTCCTTCGCTATCCTAATCTTAGTCATCCTGTAGTTCTTTAGCTGAGAACTACAACACTTTCAGATTTCTCTTCCCAGCTTCAGATGGCTGGTTGTATGGCTCCTACCTTGCCTGGGTGAAGTATTCTTACAGAAGGCTTTGCACTAGTTCCCTGAGTGTTCTCTTTGCTTTTTTAGTCATGGTGTTGACCCTAGCAAAAATAAGGTGCATTTTATTTGTAGGGCTATTAACACTCAAGTGTTGCTAGAACACCTTGTGCTGTAGCCGGAAGCCTTGACCCAGAGTGATCAGGCTTATCTTTATTCTGTAGGAAGGGGTGTTTGTGTACTTATACAGAGCATAAGGCTAGTGGTTAAAGTGTATAGCCTGGAACATCTAGCTTTTGATGCTTCAAATGCCATGGCCTACTGGAGGTGTCATCTGAAGTGGCAAGGTGAGTTGTGAGAGGCGTTTTTCACAAATGTAGCAGGGGAAAAAAAATTTTAAGCTAAAAAGCAAGGATTTCTTCAGATGAAGAGGTACTTCAGGTAGTTAAACAGCACTTACCACAGAGGGACTTGCAGCTAGACTACCTGTTGTTTTGGAGACAGCCTCATTCTAAAAGGCTGATGATGGCAAAGACACTAAGGGCAGTCTCCAAGCCAACAGGTAGTCTAGCTGCAAGTCATTAATGATGCTCCCCCCTGTGGTAAGTGGTGTTTAACTGCCTGAAATACCTCTTCAGCTGAGGAAACCCTTGCTTTTTTGCTTAATTTTTAGGCTGTTGACTTGACTTTCTGGTGCCCTAAAAGATTCACTCTTCTTGTCAGCTATTCTCTGGTAATAGACTGAAAATATTTGTTGTGTTGGTGTTTTGGAACTGGTTGGATCTGGAAACCACACATGCAAAATAATGGTTAATAGCAAATAAGAATTATGCTGCTTAGTGTCCGTCATATCATCATTAGCTTTACTCTGTCTGAAAAATTGGAGAAAAAAACCTGTTGGTAGCCATGGCATACTGTTCCTATTCTCCTTCCCTCTTGAATACCAAAACCTGAAATCTGTCAGGTCATACCAAGCCTGGTATTTTCTAGCATAAGAAAATAGCACTGATGCTATTTCTGCAGTAAGCAGCTACAGAGCTGTCTTCTGAGACTCATTAAAACCAAGTAAGTAACAGTAAAGGAGGCTACTCTTGGGGTGCAGGGGGCTTCCTGCTGATAGGGCTGTCCTCTTCTCTAGCAGTACAGTCCTATTCATCAGCTACTGTGAGGCCTGCATGTGAAATTAAAAATCAGTTTTGGTCTTTCAGAGTACAGCTTTTAGACAGGGTACTTAAAGGAAGGTAAGTCCTTAGATACTAGGATTTCAGCAGAACCTTGGTAGCTTTCTACTGTACCCTCCGTGTAAGTATAGGAACCCGATTTATAGAGCAATCTCTAACTGCGTGACAGCCCTCAGAGTAAGAACTACTAGGTTAACTGTTTCAGAGGCAAATGTTAGTGTCTCCAGAAGTGCTGTTGTAACTGGGGGGGGGCAGCCTGAGGGAGCTGCATGTGCGGAGGCAAAGCCCAGCAGTTGTGGTTGGAACAAATTCTGGCTGGCTCCAGGCAGGCTCCAGCTTTGGGTTCATTTGAAAGGTTTGCAGAAGCAGGGAGAGGCCGGCATTGTGGGCCTGATTTAAAATGTGTGCTGGTGGTGTCTAGGAGAGACCTTTTCTAAAATACAGGCTGTGTGTGAGATGGCCAGATGATGTCTCGAATCCTGGTGCAGTGAGGCCCTTTGTGAGCAAATGTGCGGTGCCACGTTTTTTGTAGTGTTCTCCAGGGAGGCAAGTGCAGAGGATGAGCTCCACATAATTCAGTGCCAATACTAAAATATTATATGAACTCTATGCTTAACACTGCCAGGAAGGCTTACCAGATGATGCAACCCACAGCTGTGTGCCTGGACATTGCTTTTAATGCATGTTTAAACCAAGCACTACATGAATAGTTGTCTCTCTAAAGGTCTGCAGTAAATAAGGATCCCCTTGTGACATCTAGTTGTAGTGGGAAGCTTTGGGGTGTGCAAATGGCATAGGACTGCAATTTGAGAAAGGAGGCTGATGGCAAACTCCTGAAAATCCTTTAGAGATGGACTAAAGTGAAATGTTTCAGCTAAACAGAAAATGGAGAAGGACCTGCCGTATTAAAAGTAAGCTAAGCCTTTTTTGTATGGAGACTAGTGGTTTAATACTGTCCCCAAATAACTGAAATGTGGTGTGTGAGGTTTTTTCTGTTTGTTGGTTTCTTCCAACTTTTAAAATTTTTTTTATTTCATTTTTTTTCTTTGTAAGTGAGACTTTAACTAGTCTAAGTGTTGCATAGGCTGTGGTAAGTCTGGGGATACTTGGTACAGAGCTTTTCAGAGGAGCTTCTGAAGCATTAATGCATTGATCTACAACTGAGAAGAGATTGCCTGGAGGTGCCAGAGGAAATGCTTCCTTTCACATGTGGCACAAGTGAAAGGGAAGGCAATATTTTTCTCATCACTTACAGGTCAGCTGTTAAGGGCTACTTAAAGCTGTGTTCAGAAGCGTATGGTTAATGGTCTGCAGTGGATGGATTTGAGCACTTAAGGAGAAACAAGACACCTGCCCCTTGAATCTCCTCTGCTGATGCCTGTTAATCATTGCCTGCTACTGGGACAGGTCCAGGTTACTGCACTAACTCCGGGCTCCTAAAGGCAGAATGCAATTGCTGGAGGCAGTTGTTTGTCTAAGAAGAAATTTCTGTTGACTGAGGTTCAAGAGGCAATGCAAAGTAGAAATACCTGTTAAATCTCCCAGGCTTTTGCTGCATTGGTAACTTCAATCACTTAAGGGCTATTCCACTTAGTTGCTTAGATTCTGAAAGGAAGGAGAATGCTGTTTTTCAAGCTAACATGCTTGCTTGCATCTCTTTGGGGACAAAAGGGAGTGTAAACTGTTGAAGGTGAATTTTTCCATTTTACCCCATCTTTTAGCATAGACCAGTAACAACTTTGTGGATGGCATGCCATTCCCATTTACTGTGGACTGAGGTTTGTAAGAATATTGATTGTAATGTCTCGTACCTCTACTCTAGAGCAACTGCACTGGTGAACTTCCCTTGGTTTATGAGGGAGGACGGGGAAGGGGGAAGATGATTAATAGATATAGGGTTTGTACATCTTTTATTAGGAAATGGACCTTGGCTAAAGTAGCTCTGAAAATTGTAAGAATTACTCTTTTTAATACATACATGTGTAGGCGTCAGTGCATGTGACTAGTCCTGCTTTACTAGCCTTGTCTGAAACTGTTAAAATTAGTCACCTTTTTGTCTTAATGGGGTAATTCCTTCTGGTGGCAGAAAGGAATATTTGAAGTGTGAACTGGGCAAGTGAGCTTCAAGAGAAGTTCAAATTTACAGGTACCTCAGCAAATGAGTGTTGGCTGACTATCTTCTGCACATTTTTTATATTGACTTTGTATCAACTGAGCTATAAAAAATTAGTAGTAGTTTCAGTCTTCACAGGAAAACAGATTGTCTACTTTTGCTGACACAGAACTGCTTATTTTTTAGTAGTATATTCTTAAAAATGTCCGTGGTTATTTTTAAATTGTAAGACTGTAGTATAACCTTAGAGCTAGTAGCACAATTACAAATAACCTTGTGGATGTCGTACAAGTTAAGGGTAACATCTTTTGCTCTCTATTCCCAGAATACTCAGTCAATGAAATATTTACTGCTTATGAAACTTGTTCAGGTGCCTTTTGCATAAATTGTGCTTTTGGGGTTTTTTTAATGTTTTAAATTAAGCAAACAACCATGCCCACCAAACTGATCTAAAAGCAAAGCTTACTTTTGTTCTAGTATGAGAATGTAACATCTTGCTATAGAGGACTTTGAGGAGCCTTTGCAAATAAAAAGGAAGATGTGGTGGCCTTCCTGTCTGCTGTTGCCTGTCTGCTGCCTGAGGTTATCAAAAACTTTGCATTAGTCCTTGACAGCTTTGCTTTTGATTATATCCTTTTCATGCTAATAATAGGTCACCTGATGAATTGAATTTACTTAGGGTTATGTTCATGGCGTTTATCTTACATGCCCCCACCTTGTCCAAAACTTGCATTTTATCTGACCCAGCCAGCTGCTGGAGAGCAAGTGCTCTTTGTTTTTAAAAGCTACTCCCTAAATACTGTAAAATAGTATTTTACAGTCTGAAAGTCTGACTTTGGATTGATTTATCACTTAAGCTGTATCTCTTTGCAGTTTCTTGCAGGCTGGAAGGGGAGGGAGAGAACAAGAGGATCCCACTCACAACTGTCTTTTCTCTTGCCCATAGAATGTGTTGAAGAAAAGAGACCAAGTTCAAGCAGAATATGAAGCAAAACTGGAAGCAGTAGCCTTGAAAAAAGAAGACCGTCCAAAGGTTAGCATTTAAAACTACCCTACAAAACCAGCTTGCACTTACGGCCTGAGAAGAACAGAGAAACAGAACTTGCTTTGTCTGGGTCTGGTGGCTTCTTTGCAGTATAAGCAATTTCTGGTAGAACAGAAATTTGTTGTTGGCAAGCTGGTGTGAAATAAAGACCGAGGTATCAGCATATATAACCTGTCTAGCAACTTCTGATCTCCTGCTATTGGGAGCAGGATGGCTCCAACCTGTGTAACACTTGAACAACAGCCAGCAATCAGTCGGAGTGTTTAGTTGTAGGGGCTGAAGCAGTGGTAGAACAGTAGCTGAGCTAAGATCCTAGCCCTAGTGCTGCTGAATTGTGTTGTAAGGCACCTGTTTTGGCTGTGGAAGGCTCTGCGTTTTGTCCTTTCTGCTAGGGAGCCCATCCTGTGTGACACTGAACAGACATGGCAGCGGTCACTGGGTGACAGGTTTTGGCTGGCCTTCATGCAGAAGGGAAGCCATAAACTGGTGTGCTTATGCTGCCATCTGCTTTCTGCATGAAGCAACGTACGAGAGCCCTGTCTTAAATCACTGCAGCTTTAACCAACAATGACAACGGGTTTTGTTCCCTGCCTCTGCTTGGGGTTTTTTAGTGCTGCTTCATCTATTTTAACTAATGGGCGACTTTCTAGTATTAGGACTATTGTGCAATAGAACTACAGGAGGTTCACGTAATGTCTTTAAGAAGCTAAAGCACAGAAATGCAGACAGATATTCCTCTGGTCCTATGTCTGTGACTAGAAATAGTGGTGTCCTGGATATCTTGTGGTGCTCTTGTATTTTGAACTTTTGCCTGCTCCACTGCTGGCAGGGGTGGTGTGTATTCTTAATTCCTCAGTGTAGCTTTGCATAAGTAGGTATTCCAACAAGTTGTACGTAGGAAAGGGAGAATCTCAGTCTAGCATATCCAGCAAACCAATTGAGGTTTTTTGGCATTTGATTCTGTCAAGATCTTGATGCAGTGGAACTGCTGAAGTTTGCTGCACCTACTAAAAGGCTTTTGTGTCTCACCTCTCAGTGGATTGTCTAAAGCACAGCACTTAAATAGCTAAGAATTTTTTGAATATTTGTCTCCTCTCTAGACTATAAGCATAATTTTTTGCAACTCCTTGTAGCTCCTTCCTAACGTAAGTCTTTTGTGTCATTTACAAGATGGAAGTTGAGCACCCTAACAGAACTCCTTGCATGTTCATAAAATACTAGCTTGTGACTTTTAGACTCTTTCTGCTGTAGGGAATGTCCTCATCTGTAAGATCTGGTAGCTCAGAGAAGTGCTTAGAAGCAGGTCTTGCATTCAGCAGGGTCTCCTGGCTATGACTTGCTGGAAATTAAAAACAGACTGATCATGAGCTCGATTATGCAGTGAACAGGCATAGGCATTTGTTTTCCTTTTGGCATATTTATCTGATTTGACAGAAATTAAGTTAAAAAAAACCCCAAACACCCCTAAAACTTAGAGGGGGAAAAAGGCCTCCTTTTGGATCGTGAAAGAAGGGCCTATCATAACTTGCCTCTTCCATCTTCAATCATAACATATCTCTTCCACTGGAGGGCATTCTGGGACTCATTGTACACGTAGTCAGATTGTCTTCAGGAAGCTCCAACAATGTCATTAGGCTATCCTCACATTGACATGATCAGCTTAAAACTTGGTGGCCTTTAAATGCAAAAGGCTAGTAGGGCTGCTGTCAATGTCTGTCAGCAAATACTGCTCAGAATGCTGAAGTTTACACCAAAAGCATAGTATGCGTGTTGTTTTTTAATACTGGCATAATATTATTAGTGTGGAGTCTGCTGCCTTTCTATTTCTGGCAAGTACAGTGGTGAATTGCTGCTTAGCCATTTCTGACCCACGGTGGAGCTGGTTTTGCAGTAATCTAGCCAATTTAGTGAAGTGCAGGCATTGTTTCCTTTTGGTGAAATGAAGTCCACTTCTGATGATCTAATTTATTCTGTGTGTCTGAAGGCTTTGCAGTGTGGTGATCTATGGGAGCATTAAATATAGCAGTACAGAATTTGAAGTAGGTGATTACTGTGTGTATTTAAAGGAAGAAAAAAAAAAGGCTTGTAACAGTATATGTTTCCAGAGAACTAGAAAGATAAAAATATATTAGTTGCCTAATAAGTGCTGGATTCATTGTGCTTCAGGACGATTTATTATGTGGTAATGATGCTGTTGAGGAGTTTAAAAAAGGTGGACATGCTTATGCTGCAAGTGATGCTGTCTGCACTCAACTATAAGTTCGAGATGCGAGGCATACTTTGTGTCTGGTCTCTTCAAGAATTATTTGAAGAAGAATAGATGTAGGTTCAGAACTTCATATCATGTAATGAGGTGACCAGACTCCTGAACATACAGTTTTATTCTCTGTTCTTGCCTGCATATATCTCTCCTATCAGCTTAAATTAACTCAATAAAATAGTGATGGGCTCCTCTGGTGTGTATTGCAGTTTGAGACAGTTGTCACTTGGTTTTGGAGTTGGATTGTTGTTTTTTGAGCTATTTAGTTAGCTGACTGCAGCCATCAGTAAGAAAGCAGCAACTTCCGCCAAAGTCCAGTCTTCTTTCTTCTCACTTCCTAGTTGATAGCTAATATTTGGTGTCTCCGGTGGTAAAAGCAGATAAAAACATCAGCACTGATGTTCCAACTGTGAGACCTAAATTAGCAGCCTTCCAGTACCTGAGGGGGGCCTACAGGAAAGCTGGGGAGAGTCTGTTCACAAAGGCGGGCAATGACAGAACAAGGGCTAATGGATTTAAACTGGAGAAGAGCAAATTTAGATTAGACATTAGGAACAAGTTCTTTACTATGAGGGTGGTGGAGCACTGGAACAGGTTGCCCAGGGAGGTGGTTGAGGCCCCTTCCCTGGAGATGTTCAAGGTGAGGCTCGACGAGGCCCTGGGCAACCTGGTCTAGTTGGAGGTGTCCCTGCTGACTGCAGGGGGGTCGGACTAGATGACCTTTGAAGGTCCCTTGCAGCCCAGACCATTCTATGATTCTAACTTAAGTCCAAATCTGTTAGAACTATAACCTCCCTTTTCAATAAGGTTGCACGAGATGTAAAATGCTTAAAAGCTCTTAATCAACTTAAAATTTTATTTGAGCTACTGAGTTGCAGATTCTGTTCTGGGAAGCTGCAGTTCTGGAGGGAAAGGTATTTACACACATGAACAGGACTGGTAGGTTCTGCTTTCATGGTGCCTGTGGAGACTTAGCTGGAGTTCATTGTCCCTGTTCCTTAATTAGAACATATGTGACTCATTTGCTCACCACTGGGTTGTCTCTCTTGCTCTAAATTTGTGCAGCCCTCTCACTCTGACCTGCAGAAGAACTGTCTGTGAGAAAAAAACCTTTTTTTTTTTTTTAATAGCTTCATTGTGGTTTCAGATCATGGCAGAAGAAGCAGGAAGCTGGTGAATGCTTAGAAACTGACTTAATTGGATTGGGAAATCTTATGTGGTTTTTCTTCCAGACTTTGTCTCTTTCTCCTGATAGCCTAGCCTTTTCTCTTAAGATAGTAGAGAACTTACAGATATGGCATAAGGCATATGTGCCTTGAGGGGAGCATCTTCTAAACCTTCCAGCTACTGGCTTGGTACTTCTTTCTGAAGCCTATGAGAGATCTTCATGTCTAGAGTTATAGCAGAGTGGTTTCTGTAGCCAGAATTATAGTAGTTGCCAGAGGGTGGGGAAAGTGTGTAGCTAATGAACCTCCAAGCTGCCTGTAGTGTAAATCCAGTTGTGTGAATAAAGGGGATACTCAAATCCCATGAGTATGAAGGAGGTGCTTCCTGTGTCTCAAACAGCTTTATTGGACAACTAATGTGGGACCTTTGAGTATTAGTTGGTGGAATGTGATCAGTGCTAATCAACATCCTGGAGAAGAAACAGAGTTGATATTTTTCTGCCTAAATTGTGTACCTTGACAAACTGCAAGGCAGTAGCTCACCTCTGACATCCTATATTGTTACCCATGAAAAGCTTCTTACATAGTTTGTTCATTTTCTTCCTTCCTTCACAAAGAAGGAACTCTTTCTTTACTCAAAGGGAATTTCATGAAAGTATCAAGTATGAGAGGAGCTACTAGAAACGACTGCAAATCTTCTTCATTGTTCTGCCCTGTGCCTTTGTGCAAGTCACAGGTTCCAGAGCAGAAGTTCACTTCTCACATTGCTGCTAGAGCTGAGAAGTTTCCTCTTCTGAGATCATGGACTCAGTCTGCATGTCCTTACAGGCATCCCATTTGTGTGGACCGTGCAGGGAGAGAAAGGTATTCATGGGTTTCCTGCTTGAAGAAACATTTGAAAACTGTTCCTGTAGTTGCCTGGTGGTATGCATGTTTGTTAAAACATAAGCAAAGAACACCAAGTTCTTTGGTCTAATGTGCATCTACCCTGGGCTGGTGACTACTGTCGTAACCCATTTAAATGTCTACCTAGGCTTGCAGTGGGCTGTCCTTCAAGATTTCTCCTATTGCTTATGTGTGACTACATACCCAGTGTTGAGCCCAAAGGCCCTTGAGCCAATCCATGGGGAAATGTTTCCTGTTCCCTTCATTATGATTCATCAGTACTTTGCACTTCAGTTTCTTTTCAGGCAGCCTTAAGGTTGAAAGTGGAAGCTGGAAACTAGAGGCTAAGGAATTTTATTTGGTAGCTATAGTCGATGACTACTGTTTGTATACTATGGTCAAAAGGTAACACTGAGGTCTCTTATCCAGCACTTTGGATAAACCAAAATGTTTGTTGTTTCATAGGTGCTGGGGTAAATTGGGAAATGCCTGGTGCAATTGTAAATGGAAAGAAGAGAGAAAGCTTGCTCTGGAGCTGGTGTTGAGCTGTTCAGCTTAAGAACTAGGAACTGAGCTTAAGTACCCAGGACTTACCCCAAAGGGCTTTCCTTTCCCTTTGTCTCTAGAGAGCTCTTCCACAGTCTGGCTCTATTTCTGATGTGGAGATAAACAAGCACAACTGCCCACCACCTCAAATAGCAGAAGACAAATTAAGCAATCGCGGCTCCTCAAAAATACAGATTTGGGGCTTTTGTCCCTGCAGCCATAAATGAGCTAACTTACCTGTTTTTCTGTAGCTTTGCTCAGTAAGGTTTGAGCTAATTCAGCAGTGTGGCACTCTCAGTGAGAGTTTCAATATTTATTTCTTTTCTTGCAGGTACCAACAGATGTTGAGAAATGTCAAGACCGAGTAGAGTGTTTCAATGCTGACCTGAAAGCAGATATGGAGAGATGGCAGAACAGCAAAAGACAAGACTTTAGGCAGCTACTCATGGGGATGGCAGATAAAAACATCCAGTACTACGAGAAGGTATGTGACACTGCTGGAACATTGGCAGGATTAAGAACTGTTCGTTTTCCTCTGAGGTGGTGATAATTCTTCAGGAAATCTTTATGCTATCTTGAAAAGCATCTTGGACGTGTAAATCAGTTATCTGGGGCTGCAGAAGCTGCTCTTGTCGGCAGCTTAGTGTAATCTATTGAGTTGCTGGTCATGCTCAAATGATCTGAGTGAGACTAGCAGTCCTTTGCAGGGCAGCCCTGCATGTCATCCTGTCTGCTTGCCTGTCTTGCATTCTTGAACTGAATAAATTACTGAGCAGCAGTGGTTGATATGTTAAACACTCCTTGTGACATACTCCATGGTGACATACTTCATCATCTTGCCTGTTACTTTTTTTCACATCTACTTTACAGACTTCTTCTTGGGCTAGGTTACCTATCCATGTACTATTAATGTGTAATTCCATTGCCCCTGACAATGTCTTGTCAGTGACATAACTAGTCACATAGAACTTCCTTCACACCTTCTCTCTTCTGGGACTGCTGTGGCAGGAGGGATCAGACTCCACTGAACATCCAGCAGTGGCCCTGCAATTGACAGTTGAATCTGTACATGTTAATTTTGCCTTAAGCTGCAGCAAGAAGTGCTTTGGTAGGAAAGCATTTAATCACTTCAGGATACACATGTAGAAATACTATATTCACTTTCAGTACAATCAGCAAGATTAGATGGAAGATGCTTGGCAGTAGTGACTTGTGGATGTAAGCACTGGTGATGAAGGAAGTCTATAATAGCTGCCATTGTGTCCACACCAGTCCTCTCCCACAATTTACAAAGATGTCAATTTCTACTGGAAACAGTTTGTCTCCCTAGCTGAAAGCTGTGGTCTTCTTCAATTTAGAAGAATCTAGCTTGATGTTTGAAAATACTCTGTGTCCTGATGGTTTTTAGTAGCTTGGTCCAGCTGATAACTTTGGAAAACTTTAATTTGTTTTCTTTGTTTGGAAACTCCAGCTATTCTTTCTGAACATGTTATGGCTGTTAGAGATTCTTCACCCCTCTTCTGTAATAATCTATAAAGACCTGGCTAGCCATTGAAGTGTTGGTCAAAAGTTACAAGAACTGATGTACAATCCATTTTTTTTAAATTTTCTTTCTTCAGTGCCTTACAGCGTGGGAGTCAATTATACCACTATTGCAAGACAAGCCAGAGACCAAATAAGAAGTACCTTCATGGACAGTCTAGCACTTCTATGCTCAGTACCACTAGACATACTGGAACTTTGTGAAGGACTCCTTTTGTCAAGTTAACTGAAATGCCAGCTGCATTTGGGCTGAAACAGATGCTCTGAAAACTATTTGAATTTTTTTCCTCATTTTCTGTGTTTAAACTGGGGTATGTTTCATCTTTTTGAGTTATCTTGAATGGTTCCTTCTTTATCCTATGGAGTGATTGGGGGTTCATACTGAAAGTGCACGGGGATCTTGATAAAACTTACCTCTTTAGTCTGGAAGGAACTGATGAGTGGAACACTAAAAAGATGAAAATAAAACTCTACTGCAAGGTGCCAAATGACATCTTTATTACCATTCTGTTTTGTTTGCTAGAAAAAAAAAAGTAATAATTATTCCTATGATACAGTTCTCTCTAACCAATCCTTATCCCTATTTTTGGATGGACAGGGAAAGGCTGGAAATAAATATTTTCTGTTTTGCCACTGTCCATATGTTCCCTCTGGATAAAACGGTTTCTGGAGACTTTTCCGTGTGGGAGTTGGGCTGGTCCTGGACAGAACATACCAACACCACCTGCAAGCATGAACTGTGGTTTTTGTGAGTGTGGCATGCTGTCGGTTCATACTGAGTATCTTTGTTTACCTTGGTGATTATGAAGTAATGTCAGTTGGCTGGAGTGTACTTGTGACTGACTGGGGGATCAAAATCAGCCTCGCTGCAGGATTGGGTTGAAGAGCAGCTTCTTGAGGCTTATGGGAATGGTGGAAAAAATTGTGAGTCGTCAGTGTATTTTTTTCTAATGCTGTCTCTGGAAGTTGCATGGTAGAATTCTATTGGTCCATCCTTTAAATATTTTTTTTCTGACCTAGAGGCACTATGGGTGTGGTCAATTAAGGTGCCTGCTGTAGTAAAGGTAGAACTCTGCTTTCTCTCTCCATGTTTTTTCTTTTTATTGCAGCAGCCAAAAGCCAAAAAGTGTCAAATACCTGCTTACACCAAGCATCATTGTGTGTGAAACTTGCCTTAAACAGGTTGGTGGAGGTAGATAAGTACCCTGTTATCTACACATAGCGTTCATACCTGTCTCTTCTGAACAACACAACAAGTCTTTTAAGACTACTTTTGGTACAAATCTATTTTCTGAGTAGTTTTTTGTTGGCCTTTCGAAGTGTAACTGCTTCTGCAAGTCCCTTTCTTTCCCTCCCTGTTTCTCTTACAGTCCAACCTCGAGGAAATGCCTGCTTGGTGTTAATGGCCTTAGGAATGCTGCCGTGATTCTCAGGATCCCAGAATCTTAGTTTAACAACATGCAGATAAAGCCCTCTTCACCATCCTAAGTGAGGGTGTTTGAAGCTAGTATCAGTGTAATATTGGGATTTGGGGGAATAAATAGGTATGGACGCTTATTGCTAAACTTGAGTGATTACTTGATCTCTGGCAATATTCTTGCAAAGAATCTGAGCAGTAATTGAGTATATACAACTTCTGTGTTCTCATATGATGACCTATCAGGTATACTTCTGGTTTGGACTTCCTTTTATAAAGGCCAAGTGTACCTGAAGCCCCCCTTACTTAGCTTGGTGGCTTTATAGCAGCTGTCAAGATGAATTATTGCAGCAATGTGGTAGCTGCCAGGCTAATGAGATGATGCTCTCTGGGTGCAAAAGTCAAGTTTAAGATATTTTAAGATATCTCCCTTTTTGACTCAGTACCACAGAGCTGTCAGCGGAGGCTGAACAAACTATGCTTTTTTGGTTTAAGCTCACAGTTTATCAATATACACTTACATGCTGTAAACGAGAACTCTGCTTTAAGGTGCTGTTAGGTCCAGAATGACTAACTACTCCAGTTGTGCAACGGAAGTGCTTAAGGGAATCATCTTGAAGCAGTAATTAAGTGTTTTCCTCAATCTTTCCCTTCTAAAATAAGCACTGGCGTCATGTTTAACAGTTGGACCTTCAGGGTTACAGTCTTCCCTGTTTCCCACAGACAGAGATCAACATACTTTTTTGAACTGGATCCTGTGTGATAAATGGAATTTTGCAGTTAACTCAGCAACATAACTGGGAGTTGAGCAAAATGTAATTTGCACTAATACTTGGGCAGTCTTCTCTCCACCTTATAAAAAAAAAAGTGCAGGATGAATAGCAAGGATGGTGGGCTTTTTTTCCCTATAGGTAAGTAGGATTTATCTGATGCCTTGCAACACTGAGGTCCTGTTCTCTCTTAGTTTTATGTCAAACTGAAGTGAGTGTTGGTTCTGGGCAATTTAGCAATTCATAGCTGTTTCTGAGAAGCATAATGGACAGTGGGGAGTACCAAGTGAAGTAGAAATCAATGTGTTACTGCTGACCCTGGAGCTGTTGAAGAGCAGCTGAGATTTTCTTTTAATCTGATGCCACTGATTCTGCAGCATGGTTTTTAAACTGTTCCTCAACCAAAGCATGTTTCAATTTCAGGTAATCCCTTTCTGGCTAAGCTGCTGAAAGGCAGGCATGCTTTGCAGTTCCCTGTTGGAGTATGTGGCTCTGTAGCACATCTTGCACTCTGTGGCAAGTTGATTTGGAGGAGAGGATGCAACATGTGCCTCAGGCTGTGGTCACTAATAGGATTTCTTTATCATCTGGAACACCAAAACCTCTTGAGCCCCTGCAAGGAAAGTAAAACTTAACATTCATTGCTGCAGTGTAAGAAGGGCGTGTAGTGATGGATCTCTCATCTCCTAGGGGAGCCTTTATAAAGGGCTGTTGTAAATCTTTAGTTAACTGTGGGAGAGGCTGTGAGGTACAGGGAAGATCCTGATTGTGAGGTTTGGGGGGAGCAGTGCCAAGCAGGAGAGCTATAAAATAGCAGGAAACTCCTGTAAGATGTAAGGAGTGGCACTTTTAAAGAGTGCACTTAACTGCTGTTAGTGGGGGAGCTGAGATTTAAACTGTTAGAGAAACTCTGACATATTATCCTGTAACTCTTACAGTACAGGGGTCATTCCTTAGGATGGCCTGAACCTTAAGGATGAAAAGTAAAAGGGTTGGTAAAGGGAAGCAGGAGCATAGTGCAGGAGCTTCATCTTTGAATAACTTCTGGAGTGTTCAGTCATTTTAGGTCAGCCTCTGCATATGCACTGAAACTGCATCAAAAGTAGTTGCACCCTTTCTATAAGCCTATAAGCTCATGTAACATGTGGGTCCTCCAATAATCCTTAAATTATCCCAGTTTTCCTTGTAATCCATAGTCAGACCAAGCTTTTTCTCAGAGAATGCATAGCTCACTGCTGTCTTGGTTACTTCTGTGTAATTTCTGGGATGTTTGTTTCTTCTCTCAACTGGCACCAGCACAATAAAGCAAGCACTGAGATCTTGCTTTCATGCTCGGTAATGAACCGTGCATGGTTTGTATGTATCCTTACCAGGTTCTGACTCTTGCAATAAACAGACATTGAAACATCATGGCTTTTTCAGGTAGCCATTGAAAAATGAAAAGGAAACAGGTGTAGCCCTAAAGACATGAACTCTTCTGATGCGAGCTGTATCAAAGAATAAATTATGGTTTCTTCATTGAAGTCTACTTGGGTTTTTGTCACACTGGCACTTGTGCTAAGGAGACAGTAGTGGGATAGGTGGTAGAAACATCTGCAAAGCATGAGTGACAGAGGTGATCCTGTGGAGGTACTGTGAGGTGGCCTCTGCACAGACTGTTTGTGATGCATATTGCTTCAGGTATCGGTCCTGCATATGCCAAGGTACAAAAGAATTCCTTCCTAGCCCACCAGGGACTGCTCAGTGTTTTAACAGGAGCCACACTGTTAAAACTTGCACAATTTAATTGTGTATGATTAATGTTGAAGACTGTTTAAAATCCTGGTGCTGCTAACCACTGAGCAAAATTGCATAGACTAAACTAGCTCATTAGATGTTCAGCCTTCATAAATTCTGTAGGTAGAGCAGCCTTTCCCTTGGTATATTAATTTTTACTACGACAACCAATAAACAGGGAAAATGGAGTCCTTTTTTTTAAGGTAGGGAACTTGCTAATACTTATCAGACTTTTTTGGTAAAGTAAAACTGGGGATCACAGGAATAAACTAGCCTTCTGGTGGTGTGAATAACATATTTTAAATTTTTTGGGAGTGCTGTTTAATAAATTGTATGAAATTTAAATGTCAATACCTAATTCTATGCTTAGCACTTGGGAGTCTTGAGGGGGCATCTGACTTGTACAAGTACTCGGTAATGAACTGGGCTGGTTTTAAGGTTGCATGGCTACGGCACAGTACTTGTGCAGAAAATAATGCACTTTCCAAAAAGGCCTAATTAGAACACACTTTTGTAAGTGGCATGCAAAAATGCTAAAGGCTAGTTGCTGTCCTGGACTACTCGGAAGGTCTCGGTACTCTATGCTTTGAAGCTAAACCATTTCCTTAACTCTGCTGCTGGGATGTGTGTCCATACCTTCAGGTGAAGCAGCAGGGTTGGGACCAGTGCCACATTCCCACTGCACCAGTGGACAGATTGCAGGGGAATAGCTCTTACAAACTGCAAACAGCCAAAGGGCTTTTGTCTTCAGTATGTGAAAATAAAGCCGCACCGTCCTTGTTCTCTCCTCTGTGCCTGCATCCCTCTGCCCTTCCCTTAAGGTGTGGGGAGTTGGGCTGTGGAGGTGTTGGAGGCCAGCTGGCTGTGGATCTCATCCCCCTCCTTGTTGAAGGTGGCAGTACTGTGTACCCAAACGGTGCTGACTTATTGCCCAGACGCTTCCCCTTTCAGCCTTTGTAATGTGAAAAGACTTGTTTGTGTGTGAATTAGCCAGTTAACAATGTGAAAATGGGAAGGAGGCTTTTGTTTCCTGCACTCGACCAAATCTGGCAACTGTGCTCTTGTTCAGACTCGCAGGCTATGAAATGTTGTCTTGCCTTCTGGTGCTGGCATGTTTCTATACCCTTTCATATATCTCTGTATAAATATACTTTGTGCATTGTTTACTATGGAACTAGTATTGATGGAGAAAAACACTTTGAGGTAAAACTGTTTGTAATTCTCTATTAGTGTGTACATTTTTTTAAAAAGCACCATTTGTTTACCTCAATTAATTTAATGGAATGGACCAATAAATGTATTAAAAGATGACTCCTTTACCTAGAATATAAAGTTCTTTTTTTTTGCAGCCTTCGCCATTGAAATGATGTGTGCACTTATTTTACTGGACTGACACAATTGCATAAGTATCCTTCCCTTGAAACTTTGTTCTGCTGCTGATTTAACTGAAAGTCATCTGTCGTTGTTTTATATCTGTTATGACTTAAAAGTGAAGCTGAGGAAAGGTTCCGAGTGTGTGTTTGAGGGGGGTAACAGGGGTGGCAGGAACTTCCTCAGAATAAGGAGTTGCATAGTGAGTAATCAATTTCTGCATCTCTGGCTGTAACTGAAGCTGCCTGATTTGCCTCCAGATTATTTCAGTTACTGAAGGGCTTCTAATTTGCCTGCCTTTAGTTCAGGCATTGGGAAGCCACTTAATCCTTGTTGATTCAATTAACATGTAAGTAGACACATAATTTAAGCTCTGATCCCTTTGGGGCGTGGGAGTCTTTTGAATCCTGTTTGGATTTAGATGACAGCATCTCATGCCAGTTGCTATGTTGTAAGAGGTCCCTTTCAGTAGGCGTTTCACCCAGTGTAAAACTTGTGTAACAAGGTGACTACTACCTGGTGTCAGTGTCCCTACATCTTTGTAACAGCTGGAGGAGCTGTGTGCTGCACTTACCTGTTCTTAACCTGTTAGGAGAGTAGTCCATCCTGGCGGTGTGAGATGAGATGCCAGTATCAGCTCTTGAGTCATAGGTGACCTCCTATGGCTCTGTTATAGCACTCTTTGGGAACAGTGGGACATTTTCCCAGAAGTCAGGAGCGTGGACATCTGTTCAGGAGTTGTTTTATTGTAGGGATTACTAGAAATGTCTTAATTTTACTAATGTGTTTTTTTTTTTACAGTGGTATTTCTTTATCTAGTGGGCTTTTATGTGACATTGATCAGATGGGCTGATCTTCTGTACCTCTTGGAAAGCAAGCGTGTCCTGCTGACAGCCATGGACCCCTGCTTCATCAGCCAGAGTCACAGAACTGCCCTGAGGTTTCTGAATGAACAGACAAGAAGGAACTAATGGGAAGCTGATCCTCTGCTTTCCCCTTCTATGGTGAATGATGTGTCTAGAAACACCATTTCTACCTTGTTCTTGCCACTCTCCACTGCTGCTACCCAGCCTAACGGGAAAGCAAAATGCTCTGAGGACTGCTGGTGTGCAACAGCCAGTGCATGAACTCTGCATGATAGTGCACTGCAGAAATAACAAGGCAAACTTCTTTGTCCTGGGTGAGCTCGGGGGCTGAGAGGCTGTGGCACGCTGTGAAGTGGAAATGTAAATGAGATGCTTCCCAAAATGATGGTGACTTGCTGGGACTGATGGCTGGCAAACCTTCCACTTTGGCAGCTCAGGGAGTTGATAAAGACTAGTAGATGCTTTAGCTGGTGCAGCTTCTGTCACTCGGTCAGGATCTGAAGGGAGCCAGTGGTTGAACGCTGTTTGATGGCCACAATGCTGTAAAGAGCAATAAAAATGCAAGTTGCAATAGAGCTAACAAGCTACTTCATAAAATTTGCAGTTTGCTTTTCCCCTGTCAATTCTTTCGCTTAAACTTGTCTGGGGTGTCTGGCCCTGGCTGAGTGCTCCTGCCATTCCTCAGGAGGATCTGCCAGCCTCTCTATAATTACCCTATGAACAATGAACCTGTCCCCATTTATTGTCTTTCAGACTACAGGACTTAATCCCTGTGTTTGAGCTGATAAAGGTGCTAATTTCTATTTGGAGAGCATGTTAAAAAGCAGTTGAGAACAGCTTGCAGTGGCTCTCGGTTAAAGAGCAGGGCTGTGTGTAGGATGCAGGTAGCTCTTGTGTCTGGAAAAGATGAGGAGGAAAGCAAGAGCCAGGGGAACAATGAGTATGGAGCAGCCTTCCCCACACTCGTAGCCCTCCTGGCACCAGGTGTTAAATGTGTTTCACGAGCCCAGGAAGCCTCTGGTGGACACAGAGCTGATGGTCTGGGTGGTTTCCTTAGTGTTGCTTTTCATTCCTATCCAAGTGATGATGCTTAAGTCAGTATACATAGTGCCTTTAGACTTTCTACTACTGTTTTTTAAAAAAAAAGTATAGGAAGCCTCGCTAAGAATTTTGCCTGGGATCAGACATTAGCCTGTCCAGTACCTGCCTTATATCTGAGTTAAAATATTGTTGTTGCAGGGATTAAATAGTGATATCATCACTATTCACTTTAACTTCACCTGGCATGAGTCTTGCTGTTTCTAGTGATGCAACAAGCTGCAGAGTCTTGGGGAGGGGACAACAGGCAAAGTGGGAATTGGAGGGAGATCCTTAGAAAATTCTGGAATAATAGATGGAGATGCTGTTCCAGCTCTCTCTCTTCAAATTTAGCCGGTTTCCTGCTTAAAAGTTGTTCTTGAAATTGTACCTCTCAGCCACTCTGTAGCTTTACAGCTGGGCAAATTAATTGGATCAGAAAAGTAACCATTTCCTCCAATGTGTGGTAATAGTTTGAAAGGAACACCTGGGGTCACTCTGGTTCTTATTTTCTATCACAATGAGTAAGTAACCTGTAATGTTGGGGTTTTTTTAATGTTTTACTTTGTGTAGGAATATTCTCTCAGTCTACTTACTACTATTTTTGCAATTTTTAGCACTACATTTGTGTGAAGGCTTTGTACCCTGCGACTATCAGCTCTTAAACTCTGCCCAATATTCCTTTCAGCAACTCATGCTACTTTAAACAAAAAGAAGATTAAAAAACATCAGCTAGGTCACTTACATGTTTCATTCTTTCAATCTCCTTGATATTTATCAACTCATTTCTGCAAAATCTTTATCTTTTTCCATTTTTTTTTCTTTTTAAAGAACATGGAGAAAATACAGCATGTCCCTGTATACAGCAAATACAAAATACAGCAAAACCCTTCCTCTTCCTTACCTTAAAGGGAGGAGAGTCAGGCAGCCGACTAGAAAGGACAAAATGAAACAGAAGCCACTGTACCAGTTCAGTGTGTTTTGATAGATCTTGTTGTAGAGCGTAGATGTCACTACTCCTGTGGTGACTAAGGACAACTGCAGCAGAACAAATATCTTACCTGTAAAAGAACACAGTTTGTTACCCAGGAGTAAAACAGAAGCACTGTGGTACCTCCCTGTGGAATCCAGGATCACCCCTGCATGGACGAGCAATGTGGTCATGGCTTCACAAGTGCCAGATGGCAGGAGCTTGCAGCCAACTGCTGTTCTGGACCACAATTAAATGACTTTTCCTTTTGTGAGGCTTAGGACAAGAGATCCAACTAGAAGACTGTCTATTTAAACAGTCTTGATGTTGAGGTGGCTGCCTGGAAAAGCAGCACTAAACTGGGCAGTCAGTGCTCCTTTCCACAGGGTGTAGCAGGGTAGTTCCTGAGCAGACCAGGAGAGATTTTAACCAGGGTCTGCTTTTGCCGTAGGCCAGAAGAGTGGTCTGCTGGGTTAAAATGATAATAATGCCTGAAATTGTCAGGTGCGTGTGTGTTGTGTGATGTTCAGGGTGGAGGAAAGGCCAAAACTGAACCCTGGTGGAACCAGCTGTGTTTTGCTAAAGTGCATCCTTCTGTTTCTGCCATGGTACACGGAGGGGGGTCAGGGGAAGTAACCCAGCCCTGCCAGGATGTGCAGCTTGGGAGCAAGGTCAGGGTTGTGGGCTGAGCCTGCTGCCCTGGCAGCCTTCTCCAGCCCCAGAGCAGCCACCACCACAGGAGACAACGCTGTGGCCAGGAGGCAAGGTCTGCTCTGCTGCACACTCCCCCTCCAGAGCTGCTGAGGTCAGGTGCAGCCTGGTGGTGGAGGTTACAACAATACTAGGGTTAATAATAATGATTGATCTGGGGTGCAAGCTGCACTGTGTGTGGCAGGCGAGCGAGGAGTGCAAGCAGCAGGAACAAACTCATGAGAGCTCCTGTGCTGTGTTCCTGTGGCAGATGGGAAAAGGCCCAAAGGGCCCTTAAATTTATATTTTCTAATATAAATTTAAATAGAAAATAATTTCTGCTCCTGTTTACCAAAATGGTAAAGCTTGTCCTTTCTTACTTAAATCACGGTCTGGCAGCAGCAAACTGCCAGGTAAAACGCGGAGATGTGTTTAGAGAGCTTAACTGCAAAAAAAGATGAAATAAATGCATCCTGCCCAAAATTGGAAATAAAAGAAGCCAAATATAAATTGTCTGTCACAGTCCTTCTATGACAACCCAACATCTTGCTTCTCTTGGTTTTCCCCAGAGCGCTGTGTTTTTGAGCATCACCTCAGATGTTTTTCCCTGCCTTTGAGCTGCACACTGATAGTAGTCGCTTGAAGCACATGCTGAGAAGTTTGTGGATAAATGATGACACAACCAAGGAGGAGAAGTTTGTATGTGACAATCTTGTCCTACATGTTTCTCTGCTCCTCCCTTCCCATTTATGTTCTTGTTTTATTACGCAAAGCAGAGATTGTAGCAGTAATTTACCTTTCTTCCCGTGCCTTAGGCTGAATGGAGGGGTTTGAGGGGTTTTTGATGGTAAGGTAACCAAAGCACTTACCATAGGATGATCCTTCAACATGCTTGGATAACATGGACCTGATGGTTGGTAAGGGGATGAGGGCAAAGAGCATCACTGCCCGTGCTGCAATGCAAGGAATATGAGGTTATCATCAGTATCTGCTCCTTGTCCCTCAACACACCAACCACTGCTTGTGAAGACTATGTGCCTCTGGCATGTGTGTTTCACATTTTCTTGTCCCTTGAGTACCAGAAAGAAGTACTAATCTTTGGTAGGAATGTAGGTCCTCACTTCACCCAGGTGATGGTGGGTAAGCCACCTCTTGCTCCCACCTAGCAGAGGTACTTTCCCCAAACCAGCCATGGTCTCTTGGCCTCAGCCTGAAATTCCAGCGCAGATGGAATAGAGCACTGTCCTTTGAGATAGTGAGACTGATGATTTTGATGTCTATCCATCAGAGAGAGCACACAGCCTTGACAGCAGTGGTACATTTATAAGAATATAACTGTATTTTTATCTCGGTGCTTCTGGCTTGCAGTATTTTAGGCTTTCTCCACTGTGTAAACTTTTAGAGAACTGGAATTACTTTCCTGTACTTTCAGCACAACCAACCTCAGCGAAGACTTGGTCCATGTCTAATGTACCAAGGTGTTTCTGTAAAGCAGGAAATAAGCATCCTGCACACCATGCAGCAGCATGCATTCATGATGGACTTAATATTAAACTAGAATTTTTTCAATTTTAATTTTTTATCTTTTTTTCACCAGCGTGGTTGCCTAAACAACAAAATATCTTTAAAATTGTCAAATTGGCTTAGTACACTAATAAGATATCTTTCTTCTTAGCATAACTTCGTTTGATTTTCAATTTCGCATTCCCTGTAGGGGCAGACAGAAAAATCACTTCAGGCCATTTATCTTAGATCTTTTGCTCACTTTCAGAAGAAAAAACCTCAAAGCCACGTAACACACAATGCTTTGTTTGTCAGATATGAATCGTCCATCTCACTGCCACAACGGATGCAGTTCTTGGGTTTTGTTTTCTGTGTTGGGCTGCCTTCCAACAACAAACTTGCCTTTCCTTCATCCTGGGATGCTGCCCCATCTTTTATTACCTGTCCCTTGGTCATTTATACATAATGTAATATTTGTACACTACATTCTCATGCTATTTCAGTTGCTAAAGCAGCTCTAGTGTTTTACTATCAAGTTTCCCATTGACCATAAATGCCCTAGTGTAACAAAAATAAATCACACCTTAATACATTTGCTTAATAGGAAACCTTTGCCAATTTGTTTGTTGCAGCTTACCTCACAAGAAGCAAGTGCTTCCCATTAATGCAGTGGTGTGGTCTGATTAGTACAGGTACTCAGCAACAGTCCCCACTCCCCTATGTCATGAGCATTGTTCTCCTCTTATGACCAAGTGACTAATTACAAGTCAACCAGCCTTAAACTAAGCTTGGCAGGAGTATCTGCCTCCTCTGGATATTGTAGGGTGCTGAGTACAAAGTAATGAGGGATAATGAGGGAATAGTTCCCTGCTGGGAGTCACTTATTTGGTGGTCTGCCAAGCTCCTGGTTCTGACACTAGTGTGGTGAAGCAGAGCAAAAGCTTTTCTCCTGACAGCGAAAGACCCCAGCCCCTTCTCAGGGTGCAGTTGCTCACACAAGTGGCCGTTCAACTCACCGATGTAGAACAGGAACGTCCACCTCACGAAGGCCATGATGAGGATGCCAGCGCTGAAGGATATCACTCCGATTATGATCATGGTGATGTCCCTCAGGTATTTGGAGAACACAAACACCCCTAGAAAACTGGTGATGAAGATGACATACCCAGCAGCATTGCCATGGCCAATCTCCACAGCATTCCAACTTAAAGGCTCCCTCAGCAGGAAGAGCGGGAGTACGTTCATTGCACCAACTACAGCGAGGTCATAGAGGATTGCAGCCACAAACAGCATGATGATGATGAGTTTTGAGGGGGATATTGGAGCAGAGCTGCTGCTCTCTGAAGGTTGGGAACTCGGTGATGCTGCTGCTTCTTTGTGTGGTGGTAGCTGGCTGTCCACCTCCTCTACAGTCTTGGCTTTGGCTGGGCAGGAAGCTGCTGGCTTGGGGACTGTGAGGACAAAAATACTGTAGAGGAGGCAGAAAGCATAGCAAGCAATGCTGCAGCCCACCAGCACAGTGCCCTCTCGATAGCGGTCATTGAAGCCAACAAACAGGTAGCCAGATGCCATGCTTCCCAAAAAGCCAGAGAGGCCATAGAACAGCTCAATAATAATCAGCCGCAGAGACCTCCTGCTCTCGGAAGAGCCCAGAGATCCCAGAGCCATGACGCCTGCCCAGAGGGTGGTGAAACCTCCCGTCAGCCCATTGAGGGCAGCAGCCCCATACATCACCTCGATTGGCCAGCCCAGCAGGATCAGGAGCAACAGGAGAGTTTTGGAGCCCAAGTAGCCAAGAAGAGGGAAGCAGATGGGGATCTTCCGATGTATCCTGTCCCCCAGCTTGGACAAGCCATAGGCTGACACCAGCGGGCTCAAGCCCAGGACTAGGTTGTAGATGATATAAAAATTAGAGACAGCCTTCTGCTGAGCATCTTCCAGTGCATGGGAGGGAGCAGTGGAGTTGGTTTCATTGTAGTAGTTCTTCACCACCAGCAGCAGTGCTGTGTCGTAGAAGGCGCTGGCCACTTGAGAACCTGCAACCACCGGTTCAATCCACGTCCTCATCACTGTCACCCCCACCATGCTGCCGGTGACCCCCTCTTTTTCAGCAAGAGCTGTTTTCAGGGAGATGTGCGGGAGGAAACAGCTCTTCAGAAGCTCCGGTCTGGAGGCATGCTTGGAGAGGAGCAGCAGAGGGAAAAAACAAAAGGTCAGCCGGGCTGCAGAGAGGGAGTTGTGCAAGAGATGATCTGGGTGGGAGGGTATTTGCACCTCTCCTCGCTACGCAGAGGCACGCACGCACATCCCTGCCCTGCTCTGATCTGTGGCTCGGGCACAGGAGGCTTTTGAAGAGCTGGAGAACGCCCTGCACTCGCTGGTCACCGCAGCTCCTCTTCCTGGAGCTGTTTCAACAGAGGTCAGATGACCCTGGGGAATTTCACTCTCCCAGTTTAGGAAGTGAAAATGATCTGATCAAGTAATTGCTGCAATTTGGGGGGTGGGGGTGGTTTGTTTTTCATTTGGTTTGTTGTTTGGTGGTGGGTTGTGGTTTTTTTTCCCTTTTGGCATCCTTCACGTGCCAGAGGACTTTCAGGGTGGCTGCGGGGGCAGGAGATGGGTGTGTGCCTTTTGCCAGGTAATTTTTGAATTCCCCTTACCACGAGCTATTTTTCTATTCTTCTACACAAATATGTTAGCTCTTTCTCTCTTACCTGGTCCCGTCTGCCCTGTTGCATCACCGTGCCCCTTTATGTCATTGTTGTTTCAATAACACAGTTGGGAAATTACACCACAGGGAAATTAAAGGGGAAAAAGCCTATTTTTGGTAACTTGCCTCCCACGGCTGATGCTCTGCCTGATAGGTCCTTTGGCTTTACAACATGGGAATTTCCAAGAGGAGGAGAAAAAGTCCCAGTTTATCCAAAGTTTATCCACAGTGATCGCTGTGGCCCATGTAATCAGCCAGCTGAGCTGGAGGCTGGGGTGGGTGAAAGCCCACCTTCAGGGAAGACTTCTCCAGTCCCAGCTCCTCTGGGCAGTGTCTGTGCCTCTCTGCAGGTGTTGGTGCCTCATGTATCTTCTCAGTTTGAAGTCAGCCCCCAATTTTTCTGCCGCCTGAAAGGGACGATGGTGTGGCTGTGGGACGATGGTGCAGCTGGCCAGAGGCACAAGAAACTCTTGGAGCAGGATATGGAGCAAGCAGGTTGCCAGCTCCAAGGAAGATGCTTGCTGTCCCAGCTGCAGGAAATGCTTGGAGGATATTTGGCAGCCTCAAAAATGCTAACTTAAATGGTAATGACCTCATTCTGCACTAGTTTAATGAATCATAACAGGGAGAATAACAGTCTGTTCCAGGAAGATTTATGATGATTACTTAAAAAATAAATTAATGATTAAATTGTAAGAACAATGTTAAAACCTCCATCTGTTGCACTCAGTGCCTGTCTACTCATGGCTCAAGAGTTTAATTATTTCACTATTAGTTTGGTTGTGCAATAATTTTTGTTTTATATTTCGATTCAAGGAAAAAAAAAAGTCCCGAGAAATAACCAGGAAAGGAGAGGGGAATTATTGAATTATTGTCTGCTAGGATGATTTGCTGCTGGACAATTTTAGTTTCACCAGAGAATTTGGTTTTGGTTTGGTTTTGGTGTGGGTTTTTTTTTTTTTTTTTTTTTTTTGGTCAGGCCAAAAGACTGCTAGCCAGCTGTAAAATATAATGTGGGTTGTTCCAATAGCTGGCTTTCCCCCCCGCCCAGATTTTCTGCAAAAGTTGTCTAGTTTCTTTAGTCTTTATTCGGAAGTGGGACAAATCTTTGTCTCCAATCCCTGAAACATTTCCAGAGGATGGAAATTCCAGACAGCCTTATACCCCAAAGCATCAGCCTGTGACCAATTGAGGCAACAAACACAACCAGAGGAATTGCCACGTTTTGCTTCACCTGGGGAGCCCTGTCTCTTCCACTAGACATTAGAAGGAAAGATAAATTACATTGTCCCATTCAAGCTTCAATCTGGGATATGAGTTGTCTTGGCGTGCAGAGGTATGTTGCAGGCACTGTGCTTGAGAGACTGCAGTTCTGCTCAACTCTTAAATAAGAGTTATTTTTCTTCCACATTTTGTTGCATATGCAGGATGCTTGGCTTGTTCATCTGGCACTCTTGACATTTAGGTGATACTGCATTATGCTTAATGCTATTCAAGCCTAGATAGCTAATGAATTGCACTAAAAGCCATTAGTGATCTCATGAATTACATACATATTTCAGAGATATTCTAGGTGTTCATTCACATTAAATGTACTTCTTAGAACTATTTTGCACGGAAGGGTGTAATTTCACTTCAGTAATTGAAAAGCAGCGAGTGCTAAAGCAAGAGTTTAAGCCAGACTCTAGAATATTTCCCACTGCAAAATACTTCTTATGAATACCATATTCACTTGATGCCTCAAATATTTCAAAATTAATATTCCCTCATGTCCGGTTTTCCATGGGGCCCAGTTCTCTTATTACTAATATTTATAGGGACATTTGCATCTACTTTAAAGTAAGTTTGTGAAACATAAACACTACTGAGTCTTAAGAGAGTGGCACTTGACATTTAAGAAAAATGCATCTACAGAATCATGAGACTAGTCTAAAAGCTAAAATACACTGGTGTAGCCTGCTGGGAAAGGAACACATTGTTTTAGGGCATCTCTCTCTACAGTTGTCTTGCCTGGAGGCCCAGTAGAGGACTGGTCAGCACTATGGTGCACTAGCTCTTGGACTCTTGTCAGTGTGGCCAAATGAAGGTGTTCATTATCTCCCTGTGGTGTTGTTATACATTCCTATGCAGAAAGATTTGTGACAGATACATCACTTCTTTCTGAACAGGGTTGCAGTATGGTGGGACAGCCGGGCTTTGCAAGTATCAGCATTTTGGAACTTGTTCTTCAGCACTCCTAATCTGAAAAGGTCCTTTTAACATTCAGGACCGCAATCCATCTTGGGGACCTTTTATTCTCCCTCACCTAAGCCTGCTGATGGGATCTATCTCTGGCTGTCAAGACATTTTGCCACTGGGTTGGTAAAACAGCTCTGTATCTCCTCCTCCTCCTTGGTTTGTGGGGACCATCCTGATGCACACTGCGGCTTTGTGATGGTGGCAGGGTGGGGAAACATGACTAGTGATTGGGAAGTGCCTGGGTCTGAGCCTGGATGGAACTGTGGTCACGTTGCAGCACCGGAGAGAGGGAGATTGGGGGAGAAGCATCTATTTTGGTGATGGTCTCTTTTCCTTCAGAAAACAGGTCTTTGTTATAAATCACCACAGACTGTAATGCTGTTCTCTTTCCCTCTGTGGTTTGGGTGGCTGGCTTTTGATTATATCTTGCCCCTGTCCTCACAAAGAAATGTGGCTCTGCTTGCAGAGCTGGGGGAGCTGAAGGGGGAGCAGAGGCTGTGAGGAAAGCCGGGTGCATGGGGCAGGGGAATGGCTCCCGGCAGCTGCTGCATCGCTATGGGGATGTGGCATCTGCAACAGCGGTTGTCTTGTGGGATCCAGAGCCACCTATGGCAGAGCCTAATGCCTGGATCTAAAAGGCATCTCCATCAGTCTTGGTTCAGTGGCTCCGGAAAACAACGTCTAAGCTGTTTGGAAACTCATGATGCTGGTGCCAGCATCTGTAGCACAACGGCTGGTTAAGTCCACCAGTGTTGTAATAAAGCGCAGGACCATGCCCTCATGGGTGCACCTTGAGGTGCCTTGGACACTGAAACCACTGGGCCTCCTGGCATCCAGGAGGGATAGCACCACCACACATGTTGGGATCACCTGTGGGGATGTCTGCTGATGGAAGGAAGAGGAACCCCAGGCCACAGGCAGTGTGAGCACATGGCACCTTGTTCTCCTGTGCCTTGAGGCCTCATTCCTTGCCCCACAGAAGCAAAGCCCAGGGCAGCGCACAAAAACTGGAGAACAGATCTGCTCCATGGAAGGGCATCCTGAGGAGCACTGAGGGGTGAAGCATGGCGGGGAGGGGTGACCCCATGCCAGGGAAATGGAGGTCCACCATCCTTCCCTTCGAAGAAACTGGCGCTTGCCACTGCTCTGAGAGGAGCACAGGATGGCAGTGAGGAGCTGGAAACAGCAGCACTGAATTCCTTTCAGACAGATGCTGGATGACCAAGCAGCTCCAGAAGTATGAGTTCTCTTGCTTTCAACCCCAGATGTCATGTTTTTCTCTATATTTCTCATTTCAGTTTCCTGCTTACCTGGTTGGAGTCTCCTGTGGGCTTCTCCCTCTGCTGGGAAGACAAAACGCAGCATCCTCAACACACATTTTTTGCTGAGTTAGCTTCTTTTTTCTTTACCTTAACAAATTTAGGCAATTAATAGAGCTGACATCTAACTGTATGCCTTAACATTAATCCTCTCCATGGGTGCAAGAAAAAAAAGCTTTGTATGGTACCTGGTGCCTGCCTGATCAGCTGGACCACGGAACAAAATCCTGCTGTAGTTCTTAGATAAGCCCCAGATAATCCTGGTGCTAAATTATTTTTTTGTGTGTGTGCACATCCTCCATTTCATTAATATTCATGTATTTTTTTAAATTGTTGTCAGCATATACGGTTTGGGCACGGAAGGTTTGCAAAGTTCAAGAGCATGCAGGCAGCAACAGTCTTGAGAAATGGGATGAAACAAACTAGAGCTACATCTTAAGCAATATGATGTTGAATAAAGCAAAAATGGACAGTCTGGAAAAACAAAATAAATAATAACAATAATAGCAAAAACATGACTATTAAAAAATTTTGCTACAAATAGTGAAATTCTACACTGTAGAATGAATTATAGTGAATAATCTGTAAAACCTCCATTCAAAACCAGACACTGCCCTCCCCCTTCCCAGCTGCTCTCCAAAGCTAGTTAGAAATAATTTTGCTTATCTACTTCACATTTTCATTTTTTTTATGTAGGTCTAGAACCTTTTATGGCAATAGTCAATGGGTATTGAAAAGCCTAAAATTTAATTTAAGAAATTAAAGATAAGTAAAAGCTCTGTAGAAGAAGGACTGTGTGAGTAAATTTGACTTGGAATTTAATGAGATTGGAAAGGAACTGTGTGTTAAGTGTGGAGGAAGACTACACACAGACCATCTTGGAAAGGTTAATGTGGAAGAGTAAAGGAGGAAAAAGAAATAGTAAGCCACCCATCCTTGTGGAGTGAGATGGGGAAAGAAAATAAGAAGAGCAAAGGAAAGATAAGTGCTAATTTTTCTGGGTTGGTAGGATCCTTCCTAGATAACTCAGCCCTATTGAGGTACTCTGAGGGAATGAGTCTCTCTGTGTAAGCCTATGGCTCCATGTAGGGAAGAACGGCAGCTGGATGGCAGAGAGAAAAGGGTCAAATACACCCCATTTTCCAGGGTGAGATATGGGAACAGTGAAAAGCATTGTAAATGCTTAAAGATACAGGCTCTGCCTCTTGCTTTGTGTAAGGGTAGTGCCTTTTGAGGAGAGGAGGGAAGGTAAAATATTTTTTTAAATCTTAGTTCTTCTGGAGACACCCTCACCTGGTAATCCACCTTGTCACCTACCAGATCTCAGGCTAGTCCTCTGCATGACTAAATTTACATTTTGAAGGTAGGTAAAGCAAGAGCTGAAGCCATCACCTGCAGTAAGCCCTCGGTGACATCCACCCCAGAGGTTCAGAGCAGGAAGATGGTAACTCCTCACAGCCTCTCTCTGTTTACTCTGCTGGGCTGGGTCTTAAGCACAGAAATTGGCAAGAAAGATTAACTATGGTTTTAGTCACTTGGGTGTTTAAATTTTCCAGGCTATTTTACACACAACATCCTGTCAAGCACAGTCACATTGTTTGTTTAGAAGCCCGCAAGAAACCGCATGCACAACCCAAAAGTTGTAGGTGCTGTGGCACACTCTGGTGACATTTATGAGCCTTGCCACCTTCTTTTTCCACATGGCAGCTCTTCCAGTCGGGGGGGGGTGGGGTGGGGTGGGGGGGGTGGGTGTTTACTGAACCCTGGCAGTTAGAAATAAAAAACACAAGGAACTCTCAAACCTTTTCCTTGACTACAGAGCACTATCTGCTCAGGGCCAGTCAGGTTCTCCATGGACCACTGGCAAGTCCCTCAGTGTGGCTGTTGAACGCAGCCCAAGGTGGTTTCGGGGTATGGGGTTGCACGGCAGCGTGTATCACTGTTTGTCTCACTGCAAACACTCCCCAGCGCTGGCTGAGGGCTTCCAGCCACCTAATGTCATGAGGCACTTGCGGAGGAGGGATAACCCTGATTTTAACACATGCCACAGCCACACCTGGCTAATTAGCCAGCTTGCAGCCCAAGGGTGGGGGCACTTGCCTGGGGCTGGTAGGGTGGAAAAGTCCCTGGGACAGCAGGGAAGGGTACCAGCATCCTCCATGAAGGTGGATGGAAGGATATGGGACACCATATCCATACCCATTTTGCTGCAGGCCACTAGTGGACTATGGCACCAATGGGGTAACGTTCTTCAGATGAGAAAGCAGAAGTGTGCCTGGGTGGGCAAGCTGCTGCCTCAGTGCTGCAGGAGTCTCTGCAGCCCCCTGCACAAGTGTCACCTTCACTCAACACACAGGAAAGGTGTACGTGGTGTTCCCTGGGCCCACAGCTCTGCATCAGACAGGGTGCTCCAGGAGAAAATGTAGTGTCAGGTTAAGGGCTAACTTTTCAGGAACTGTAGTGACAGAACAAGAGAAAATGGCTTTAAATTGGGAGAGGGGAGAGTTAGATTAGGTACAAGAAAGTAATTTAGTGTGAGGGTGGTGAGACACTGGAACAGGTCACCCAGAGAAGTTGTGGAGGTTCCATTCCCTGGAGGTGTTCAAGGCCAGGCTGGATGGGGCTTTGAGCAACCTGTTCTAGCGGGAGGTGCCCCTGCCCAGGGCAGGGGGGTTGGAACTATTAATGATCTTTAAGGTCTGTTCCAACTCTAACTATTCTATGAATCTATGATTCTGTGATAAAGGTCACTGGAGAAACCTCAGGTAGATAGGGCACTGCAGCTGTCTTTGCATGGTACTCAGGAGAATTTTATCGAGCACCCTCACAGCCAGCTAGTGACTGAACAGCCTTGGAAAATTTTGTGGACTCCAGACTGTGTACAAAAAGATATTAATACGACTAAAATATGGCAACTCGTCTCCTTTCTCTGAAGGGTCACACTGTATCTGCAGGAAATTTTGGAGTTGAAGAGTATTGGGTCAAATGTACCAAGGAAACAAGAAAGGCCGGGCAGCTTTCCAGCAATATTGTTGCTGTTAATGTTTTCCAGGCTGCAATTTTTCAACGTCTACCGAGCATGAATAAATACATACACAATTGTGAATTTAAGAAAGCTGATGTAACTGGTGTTTCCTATTCTCTTGCCCCTTCATTTCAGCAGTCTGGGGTATGCAAAGCTTTGTTGAACAAAGACTTTTCTTTTATGCCCCATTGTGTAGGTGCTGAATTGTCCATACTGGTGCAGAGTGGCACTGCTTCCCACTACACTCTCTGCATTTCCTGGCAAGCTCCACCAAATAGTTTCACACCTCCTGCTAACTGCACATGGACAGTGGAGACACATCTCCCAGCTGCTTTACCCATTGCAGCATGGTAACCTTGCACAGTGCACCTTGGTCACCAGCTGAGTGCCAGTGATGCCCTTGAAAGGAGGACTGCCAGCTGCAGCCACCTCCTGAAGAGACTGTTAGCACCTGATGAACTTCCCAGTTCTTGCAGGACTTGAGACACTCTTGTTTGCTGAAAATCAAGAGCTCATGGTTGAGGGCCATGTCAAGTGCATCTCCAGAAGATCTTGCTTTTCTTCTTCTATTGTAGAGGAGGTTGTTTTGCTGCTGCAGAGCTTGGGATATGTGCAGGTGATGTAGGCTCACATCACTCATTGACACATGTCCCATCTCTGGAGGTGTTCAAGGCCAGGCTGGATGGGGCTTTGAGCAACCTGCTCTAGTGGAGGTGTCCCTGCACATGGCGGGGAGGTTGGAACTTGATGATCTTTAAGGTCCCCTCCAACTCTAACCATTCTATGATTCTATGTGATGCACCTCCACACCACCACTTTCCAAGGGTCAGTATCTATCCCACTTGAATTGATTTCACCTTCAAGATGCCAGTGGGACCTGTTAGCAGCTAACAAGTCATGTCCGGCCATGATCCTTCAGGCACCCTCTGCAAGGACATATAGACAGGGCAGCCTAGGGCAAAGCAGGCAGGTGCCTACAGAGTAAACTGAGAAAGTGACTTCCCTGGTATTTAAAACCACACTGATTCAATACTTCTGCACAGGAAGAAATAAGAGATTAAGCAAAATTTAAAAAATAAAGTCCTTTGGGAGACTGAAATGCTGTTTCGATCCTTTAGTGCTGGGGCATCTTGATAATAAATGCATAAGCTTAGACAGACGATATTGACACATCTTTTAATTTATAAACTCAAAAAGTCTGCACATCAATGAATTATGGGACTCAAGAGCAATGATATCATTCAGCTATTTCCTGACTCCCTTCTGCTGAAGACTCTTGCAACAGTGGCCAAGAAGGACAGCTGAGCTGAATCTTCACCGGCACCAGCCTAGTCCAGACCTGGCAGCATGTGAGATCCATGCTGTAACTGGCAGTGTTTTTTGCCTGGTTTCCAGAGAGCTTGGGTAGATATGCTTTTTTGCCATGTAGCTTCCATCCCTACTCAAACTCAGACATCCTTGTCTGGGTGTGCTTTCATCTAGCTTCAGAAATGGCTCCCTGCATGAAGAATTCCCATCAGCAAGATTTTCCCCTATTTATCTTTCTGTTTTCCACTGTTTGTACCATTCCCCTCTGACCTGCATTACTTACACCCTTCACTCTCCATTCCTGGCCGGAAATTCTCACTGTCTTTATACATCAAGTCCCACAACTTGCAATTAACTTTCTTTTTAAAAACAACTCTCTCCACCTCATACAAGCCCAGTCTGCCTTCTCTGCAGCTCTTCATTGCTGGAGCTTGGCTCAGTTGTTTTCCTCAAACACAACATCTTAAAGAAAAGCAGCAATAATGCCTTTTTGGGCATGAGTAATGCAACCAAGAGGTTTTTGTTTCTCTTGGCTCTCCCCCAACACCTTCTCAAGTCAACCCCACTAATATACTCACATATATGTTTATAGTGCATTGGCACAAGCTCAGTCCATGGGCTTCCAGCTGAGTTCAGTGCTGTGTCACCCTCAAAAAACAAGGTACCTTTAGGTATCTAACTGCTTTGGGACATTTGGATCTGGTCCACTTAACATTTATCTCATGGGTCGCAGTTTAGCCATCTTCCAGGGACTGCTTTGACAAAGGAGTGTGAATCCATTTACATACTTCAGGAGATGAAACCGGCCTGGGAGAGAGCCTGACTGAAGGCTGACAGGGCCTTGCTGTGGTGGTCAGTAAGGAACCTGTGGCTGGGGACTCAGTCTGATTGAGGGTCTTCTCTATACCATGAGGCTCAGTGGAAGCAGGGTGAGAGCTCATGGGAGCTATCTAGCCTTGCTGCCCCGAGCCAGACATGTTTTGGGCCTGTATAGCATCATATGGAAAACAGAAGGGAACAGCAAAGGGTAAGGAAATGGCAAGGAGCAGGAAGGGTAGTACTGTGAAAGTCTGGATCCACCTTGGGCTGGTGATGTACTCTAAAGCCATGCTCCTAGAAGCAAACAAGCCCTACCAGGGAGTAAGCAAGTGCCCTACTTTAGCACCTTCCTTATTTCCCTCCAATTAAGTAGGGCTGAATACTTTCTGCCTCCTCCACACCTCTGCAGGTGTGACAAAACTGCCTGGCAAGTCAATTCCCATTGTGTATCAGGAAACTCCACCTTTACATGGAGATGACTCTTCTCAGAGACCCAAGCTCTTCCCTCCTTTCTAATGGCTTGTTATTTGTTTGCAGTAGTTTTGAGGCCTTGCAGAAGCACTGCAAAAGTGCTGCTTCGCTAGGGTTATGTCATTATCCATGTGCTTTTGCTAGCATTTTCCTGGCTTCTTGTCTTTCAGTTGCAGCTTATGACTTGATCCTTATTTTAACATGAAGCCAAGAGAGTTCATCCTTCCTAGATGAGGAAGGATCCTCCCTACAAGAGGAAGAGGTGCTTGTGGGAGACCATATAGAATCATAGAATGGTCCAGGTTGGAAGGGACCTAAAAGATCATGGAGTTCCAACTCCCCTGCCCATGGACAGGGACACCTCCCACCAGATCAGGTTTGTCAAAGCCCCAGAGTTTGCAATTTGTCCTAATAGCTGGGAGTCTGGTGCACCCGAAAAGCTCATTATGGGAGGCGGTATGCCAAGAGCACAGCAGCATTTTCTGGAGTCCCCATCCCAACTATCTCTGGGGAAGCCTGTGAGATGTGCCATGGTTCTTTTCCTAACCCAAGAGGGCTTGCTGCATTATTAACACAGGTGCTATAGCAGTGGGTTTGGCCCCTGAGACTGATGCCAAAGTCAGCACATTTGCAGTTATGGACAATGTCATAAAGTAGCTTTGCACACTGTTTTTTCTCTGTTCTTCAATTTTTCTCACCGCTACTGCCACGCTCTGAGTTGGAACAAGGCCCGACACATTTCCAGCTCCAGCTTCCACCACTCTGAATTCAGTGGAGTGACACATTCCTGGGACTGAGCAGGGGCTCTCACACCAATGCCACATTTACTGCTTTCTTCTTGGAGACCCCATTGGTAAAGCAATGGGTTATGTTGCCAAGTACTCAGGGCTCAGCCAGAGCTAGCAGTTGACCCTTGAGATCCGGATGACATTTTTGTTTTTCCTGTTGTTGTTTGGGTTTTTTGTTTGTTTGATAGCTTTTTAGCACTGTGAAACTGCCCATGTGAAACGCCGGGATGCTGTTCAGTCTTTAACCTGGGGAAAAGTGCAGGCCTGGACCCACTCTGCCAATAGCTCCCTGGACTGTCTGTCCTAGTCAATTCAATAAGCAGAACATAATTGAAAAAGTTGTCTTTAGTGCTTGTGTCCATTTTAGTATTTGTAGCTCTGCTCCTGCCTAGCCCTGTCCCTCCTCCGATAGTTTGTGGTATTCTGGCTTGGCTTTCTGTGGTGAGGTCCACTACAGACCTCATTTGTGGTGGGTTTTCTATAATATCCTGTTCACACTCATAAGTGAAAACACTGTGCTGAATGCTCTCCTTCCTTTAAAAGCAGTTTAATCAAACTTACCTCTGCAGAGGAGATCTTTTGCCTCTCCATTTGCCTTCCCATTTTGCTGAGACCTATCAGAAGAGCAATATCCTTATATAGTATTACACCAGAAATGAGGGACAAAATGGCTCTTTTATAGTCCTTAACTACTTAGTAAAAATATTCTAAAACTTGGTGCATGCCATTTTGGCTACGCAATGGAGTGACGGAGTTTTTAGGTGTCCTAAGTGTCTGTTATTAAAACAAATACCAACGGCTGGTAACAGCAGAACACATTGCAAAAATTCCCAAGCTGCTGCCACCCACTGGCGTCATGGCCTTAGTTTTGCAATGTCTAAATGCTCCTTTGCGAATGTCCAGTTTCTGCTTTTAAGTCTCACAAAACCCAAAGGAGATGTCTAGAAGGAGGTCCCTTTCCCACAGTGTGCCAGTGAGTCCAATACGCTCTCCCTCTTAGCACAGAGCAAAGAAAGGCAGAGGATGACATTGGTTGGGGATATGGATTAGTAGTGGATTGGTGGTGGTTAGGGTGTGGTGTTTTTTTTTTTTTGTTTATTTTTTTAAATTGGTTGGACTAGATGATCTTAACCTAGGTGATTCTGTGAGTCTGTGAAAGTGTTAAGAAGACAATAACCTCTTTTATTTGCACACCAAGGGACCAGAACTGGTGGATAAATTATCAGGCTTCTTTTCTAGCCCATTTTCTGACTTCTAGCAGTATTTACTAGCTGGACAGGAAACTGACATCTGATTTCTCTGACACTGCATGTGCAACAGAGTGCAGGGCTTGTGTATGGATCAAGTTGCTGTACTCGGCCCAGGCCAACTCCCACCGAAATCACCAGTGTCCTCCTGCTCCCAAGGGCTGTAATTAAATGTCTGATTATTCCTGGCAGAGGGAGGAGCAGAGGCTGGTGTGAACCTCCCTGGTTCACGCACCTGGTGTCACAGGACCCTACAGTTTTGATGGCAAACACAACAGCAGCTTCCTAGTGGATGTGAGGGATGAGGGTCTCTCCTGGTCTAGCAGGCCATGAAAGAAATGGGAATGAGGGCAATGGGCAAGCGTCTGGCTGCTGTGTCTGGGCACATAAGAAATGGAGAACTGGTTGAAATGAATTTTAGTTTGCAGTGGGGGATGGCAGAGGCTTGGAGAAGGCAAGGTAGGAAAGCTCCTGCAATTCTTCACAAAGCACATCTGGCCTCAGTAACCCTCCACAACTATGCTAATGGAAAATAAATACTAAGGGATGCTCTTCTATCTGCAGCTGAGATCATTGATTGGAGAAAAAGAGATCTCCTGCCTCTAGGCAAAAAAACCAGAGGCAGTTAAGGCAGAGAGAGCAACCACCTCGGGAGGCAGGAGAGAAGCTGGTTTCCTCCGGCCACATGCAGCTTGTGGGGGGCACACATGAAGAAACAGGCAGCTGTATAGAAACACAACACAGGTTTCTGTTTTAATGAGAAAATAATTATATACTTGCATTGTAGGCCTCACAGTCACTATAAAACAGAAGCAGGATAACATTTAAGTGGTTAACATACAGAAAGCCAGGTATTGTTGAAACTGGTTGATAAGTCACGACAAGGATGCCGCCTTTTGGTTGCCAAACATGTCAATGCTACTGTATTTTCCTTCAGATAAGGTCAGTACGGAGCAAGATGAAGTCCAAACTGGCAGCTTTTAAAATGAATTTTTCAGAAAACCTGCACTGTAACCCCAAAGTGATTATAATCACAAATGCTAATGCTTAACTATTTCTCAATACACAGTTTCATTAAAACCAGTCTTTGCCACGGGAAAGGATCTGAGCGCTTCTTTTGTGGAGACAAAGTTAACTCTGCAATAGTGCTCTTTTGTTGCATTTGATAATAGTTATATATAGATAGATATGTATTACTGGCGTATACTTATAAACACCTAAGCTTGGTAGCATGCAAATGAAATAACAGAGGCAAGTAAACTGCATCGCACTCGTGTCACCACAGCACTGAGTGTGTGCCGCTGACTACGAGCATCCATAATTTCTGGAAGAGAAATACTCTGCTGGGTGGAAAGTTTGGCTGTCCTGCACTGACACACGCAAATACTTTTGTCGCATGGGCTGTAAGCGAGTGCTTCTAGCGCAGAGGACGCCCGCCACCACATCCCCTCTTCTAGGGGAACCATTTAATTTCCCCTCCAAAGGCCGAGGGCTGATTGTGGTGGAAGGGAAGGAAGTGGCAAAGCATGAAGAGATGTCTTGTGATCAATGCCACTGGTGCCCAGTGAGAGAGCAGGAGGAAAAAAAAAAAAAAAAAAGCCTCCAGGTTAAATAAATAAAATAAAGATGCAGGTTCCTGGGAAGGCAGCCAAGGCCTGCCCTGGTTTCAGGGAGCAAATATCGGAGGAAAGTCTGAAGAGCAACGTTTGGTGCAAGACCACCTCACTGCAAGTACAGGGGCTGTCTCCTCTGCTCAGGAAAGCCCTTTTTCCTGCTTTCCCCAAGGCTGGAGGGAGCCAGCACTCCTCTTGGTACAGCTGCGCAGCGCTCGGGGATGCGGCGACATGATGCATGGTCTCAGGAGAGCGCTGCGTTGGCGGCGTTGCTTTTCCTACAGTCTGATGGTAACGACCCACCCGCAGATGTGAATCACAGATCGCTACCGACGGCTGTCTCTGAGCAACAAGTCCACTTCATTAGGTACGTAAGTCCTTCATAGGCACGGTGCCACCCCGTGCACCCGGGTTTAGAGAGCATCCTTCAGATAAGCTCGCTGCCCTTATCACAGTGAACACTCAGTTCAGCAGGGTTTTCTTCTCTTCAACAGCACTTAGGGAGACAATTGACAGAACTGAGTTAACGAGTGTATATAATCGTGTATTTGCTACAATTCCCTGAAAATAAGCCTCAAAATGCTAGTGTCCATGGACAGAAATCACACGCTGGAGGAACTGAAGGGGGTGGGGGCAGGGGGGGGAAGGGAGGGATGGGAATCATTTGGTTGCAAGCTCTGTGTTTAAGAAAAGCACCAGAAGTATGTTCACAGTATAGGTACTCATTTTAAATGAGCTCACTGTTTCAGGATAAAACAGCACAGCAGGTCATGAAACCAAGGAAAGGCTTAAGGGAGGACCAGTATCCTGGCTGATGATTTTTTAAAAAGATGTCAAAATAATAATTGTTTCTTTATAAAAAAGGACAGATTTTTTTTTTTTTAATATAGAAAAAAGCTCGCTGTCTTTTTTTTTTTTCTGTCATCTCCCAAACTTGTTGGTTTCTAATCCAGAAATTATGGTTCCCAGTTGTAAAATACTCCTATTGTATTGCTTGCGTGAAAAGAAAGAGTAAACCCGCAGCCTCTATACTACATACAAATACAAAGCACAAGAATAAATACCACATTTCTTTTCCTAATTGTCAGCTTACAAAACTGGTCAATACTTTGCAATTGTGACTCATGCATGTTGGGTCAAATTTTAATATCACAAATACTGCATTAACTCAGTGCCTTGTTTTTATATCCCCTTTGAGAAAAAAAAAAAAAAAAAAACCAAAAAAAACCAACCAAAAGAAATTAGCACTCACCCCTACAGCTGGTAAACAGCTCTGGAGAAAATAATCAGCACACGCACTGCACTGCCATACCCTTTCTGGTATGCCAGCCGCACACACACGCCTGCACTCACACGGGCAAACACACACACACACACACACACACACGCATGCCCACACAGATCCACACTAATCCTTCACTGCTGATCCCAAGCCTAAGCAGTAACTAAAGGCTCTATGGTTTGCTCATAGCACTGAAAACACTGGTTGAATGGTAAAAGTGATGTTTTCTTCCCTTGTCTGCTCTCCCTTGCTCGCTCCTCCCAGCTCATTATGTCCTTTAGCTTTTATGTTGCCTGGAAACGTGAAGCCTTCTACAAAGCACTCTACTTCAAAGGCTTTTTATGTTGTATAAATATAGTTGAAGACGTAACTATCTTTCTTCTTTATTTCATACCTCTTTCTAGGCCAAAGTCTGGCTTAGTTCAATTATTGCGTCATTTAAAAATTAAATGTCCTTTATTTGTATCCCTTTCCCACTAACCTTTCTACTTCAAATTATCCATCTTCATAGATTTTACACATATGCCACTCTTTTCCCTCCCCACCATCAAAAAATAGTTGTCATCCGCTAAATACAGATTTTCTATTTAGAAACTTTGTTATGTAAATATGCTCCGAGAACCCGGAGCTCAGGTGATATTGCAAGCGTATAGGATCCTAAAGCTAAGGTAATCCATTTGGCTTAGCTCTCATCCCCATCTATTCCACTCCTAAATTGTGATGGCTTGTGTCTGCAACACAAGGACTGTTTTACTGTTTACTGGATTGTACATTTGCAATAACTGCCTCCCTGTTGTTTTTTTGTTGTGGGTTTTTTTTTATTTCCATTTAAAGAGATAAATTACTAGAAGGGGGAGCAGAACTCACTTCCCTAAAAAAAAACCCACCCTAATCCCAAACCCAACCCTTCAGGGCCCTCAAAGAAATAGCAACAAGAAGGTCATATGATTTTTCACGCTGGATAGAGTGCGCTGGAGTAACGCTGGGGGTCTTGGTGCAGTGGCTGTGGGAGGCGGAGGACCTGCAGGAGTGTCCGATGGGAAGGAGCTGCTGGAGGAGAGGGATGGACGGTGGTCCCAAGGGCAAGGCAGGGTGGTCAATCTGGCTAGCAGGAAGCATGAGCCTGAGCCCCAGCTGTAGGCTCCTCCACACCAACCTCCCACCAGGCGCCTGCAGCCTCTCTGGTGTGTGGGGACAACCACCCCTGTCTCCCCTGCCATGATGGCTCCCACCCTCTGCACCCTCCCCACAGCATCATTTCAGAGGTGGGGATGGAGAAAAGGAGAAGGGCGTATTTTCTAGATGGGGTTTTCCTGTTGTTTTAGGATTGCCAGGAGTCGGATCGTTTTTGTGTCTATGTGCATCATTGAGTTTGTTGTGTGTTTAATAAATATTGGACTAAAATGCTGCTGCTTTCGTGGTGGTTTTTGTGTTTGATTTTTTTTTTCCTTCCTTTCTCTCTTTTTTTTTTGGTTTCGGCATGCCTCGTCACTGTCTTCACGCTGCAACGTGGTTATTCGTCCTCCTCCCGGTTGGCATAAATGCCAGCTTCCCAACGCAGTGCCAGAGCACTCTTTCTGCGGTTCACCCTGGTCGCCTCGAGGACCTGTTTGGGAGAGAAAGGGAAGAACATAGCACATCACTCAGCTGGCTCTGGACCTCATGCTGGGGAGCCCGTGGAACCACACACCCAGGAAAGCAGGGACAAGCTGGGCCAGTTCTTCCCACAGAGCTCCCAGTGCCACACCACGTGCAAACCAGGAAGACTCATGCGATGAAGCACTTGCTGATGTGAAGGTGGTGGTCTGAAGGGAGGATGGCACACAAGAGCAAAGCCACACCATAGGAGAGGTGTTAGCAGCTGTCTGGCAGCATCCAGCTTACTCCAGGGGAGCCCTCGCTACTCCATACCAGCCCAGCTGTTCGTTGCCCCATCCCTGCCTGTGGACCCTGCTTGGGTCTTGGTCCTCTCTCCAGATGCACCTGCACACGTTCAGTACCAGGAGCCAGCAACCACCTGGTAGCTTCATCCAGAAGCTGCTTTGGAGCTGCAAGTGCAGCCTGGAAGGCGGTCTGCTACTTATTTTAGCATGTCACCCCCACAGGCAGAACTAGTTAGCCTCCCCTGCATCTTCCTCTCATGGTCCTTGGCTTGATCCCAGGCCAACGGGAAAGCCTACACACCATGGTCAAAGTGAACTTGGGAGTGAAAAATCACTCCATGTGTATATGGGGCAGGAGGTTCACACAAGGAGGCCCTCTACAGCCTGTAGAGTATGGTACAAGATGGGCCCTGATACATTTACATATTTTTCACACACACACACACATATGTACACAGGTATAAAAACATACATGCTGCATATGTATTATACATATGAACATACAGAAACAATTAACTAAAAAAGTACAAAACAGTTTAAACATGTGTTTTTGCAAGGTTATAAATGGCCTGGAGAAGAGGACACTCTGGGGAGACCTAATAGTGGCCTCCCAGTACCTGAGGAGGGCTACAGGAAGGCTGGGGAGAGCCTGTTTACAAAGGCCTGCAGTGACAGGACAAGGGGCAATGGGTTTAAACTGAAGAAAAGTAGATTTAGATTGGAGATTAGGAATAAGTTCTTTACTATGAGGGTGGTGGAGCAC
>BJBW01006884.1:45034-83405 GCA_004320125.1 Scolopax mira
CTGGAGATGTTCAAGGTGAGGCTCGACGAGGCCCTGGGCCCTGGTCTAGTTCAGGATGTCCCTGCTGACTGTGGCGGGGTTGGACTAGATGACCTTTGAAGGTCCCTTGCGGCCCACATGATGCTATGATTCTATGAAAAAAATCCCACCAGACAAACTGTGACACACATCTCATGTACTCCTGGGCAAACAAGTAGCTTTCCCCAGGGGTCGGTACTGGGACCAGTGCGCACTGGGATTGAGCGCACCCTCATCAAGTTTGCCAATGATACCAAGCTGTGTGGCACAGTGGACACACTAGAGAGAAGGGATACCATCCAAAGGGACCAAGACAGGCTTGAGAGGTGGGCTTGTGTGAAGCTCATGAAGTTTACCAAGGCCAAGCTGAACACCTGACCCTGAGTGGAGGCAATCCAAATCACAAATAGAGGTTGCTGGAAAATGGATTGAGAGCAGCCCTGAGGAGAAGGACTTGGGGATACTGATGGAAGAAAAGATAGACATAAGCTGGATGCGACTCATAACCCAGAAAGTCAACCACATCCTGGGCTGCATCAAAAGAAGCATGGCCTGCAAGTCAAGGGAGGTACTTCTGCCCATGTACTCCATGCTGGTGAGATCCCACCTGGAGTACTGCATCCAGCTCTGGGGCTCCCAACATAAGAAGGACATGGACCTGTTGAAATGAGCCCAGAGGAGGGCCATAAAGATGGCTGGAGGGCTGGAGCACCTCTGCTATGAAGACAGGCTGAGAGATTTGGGGTTGTTCAGCCTGAAAAAAAGAAGGCTCCAGGGAGACCTTAGTGAGACCTTACAGTATTTTAAGGGGGAAAAATGGGACTTTTTATCAGAGAATGTACTGACAGGACAAGGGATAATGGTTTTAAACTGAAAGAGGGAAGACTGAGATCAGGTATCAGGAAGAAATTATTTCCTGTCAGGGTAGTGAGGCACTGGAACAGGTTGCCCAGAGAAGCTGTGGCTGCCCCATCCCTGGAAGTGTTCAAGGCCAGGCTGGATGGGGCTTTGAGCAACCTGCTCTAGTGGAGGTGTCCCTGCCCATGGCAGGGGGGTTGGAACTAAGCTTGAGGATCCCTTCCAACCCAAACCATTCTATCATTTTCAATAATGCATGGCAGTGGTGTTTTCCTCCCAGCAGAGAGATATAAAGGAATCTGGTTCCTACAGAAGCACATGGCAATGTTATTTTCTGACCAACAGCTACATGCTCCAACTACAAAGCTGCTAATGTCCACTGAGATCAATGCGTTTTAATTCAGCCCTCCCACAAGAGTAAACTTTTGAAATATTGAAACAGTCAGTTTAAAAAAATAATAATAATAATAATAAAAAAAAATCTCAGCAAATACATAAATGCTCACCGAACCAATGTCTGCCATCCCTGGACCCTAATGCTGCCTGCAAGCTGCTCCATGCATTCCTTGACTAACACAGAATACCTGACCTTTTGAGAAAGCTATTTTACTCCTCCATATAGAAAGCCTGATGCGGTGAGGACTTGAATCTTGACTGGAATAAAAATAAGTAATTTAAGGCTAAGGAAACTCTTTCAGCTTGTAACAAGATGTGGTTGGAAAAGTCCACAGGTACTATGGGCTCCTGTACAGGCAATATTACAAAATCAGCTCTGAAGTGTCAGCTGAAATTACCGGCCATAACTTTGCTTACAGGAAGGAGAACACATTTCTGCATTTACACTAAAACCCAGGCTTCCATTTGGGAGCTGAAGGTAAGGTGGATTTTGGCCAGATTTATTATTTTTTTGTCCTCCTAGTTTCTTTTGATGATGACTATGAACAAGCCAAAGAACTAAAAGCAAAACCCAGCCAACAGAGATGATTTTGAGCTAAATCTCCATCTGCTTCCTGGCACTGGACAGGGCTACAAAGTGGGTTCAGGTCCATTGGAGGGATTTTTTGCTGAAATTTTGCCCAAAATCACGCCTCCTCTGTTTGCAGAGCAACCACCAGAAAGGAGAAGAACTGAGCAGTTTCTATTTTACCCAGTAGAGGGCAAATGTGCTCACAAACCTAAACAGTCATCAAAAAATGAAATCGGTAAAAAAATCCCTTCTGAGACATTAGTCTGTAATCAGTATACTGAAGATACTCCTGCTGGAAGGATGAGGACTTGCAGTTTAAACATGTTTGGGATTCTGAGTGCCCAAACCCAGGAAAGACAACCCAAATGCAACAATGGAGCAGCAAAACTAGGACTGGGTATCAGGGCATCATCTTATTATCTTCTCCAAATAAGAAAAGGCTCCAGGATTAACAAAAATAGGGGGAAAAAAATCCGGTAATCTTTCTTTCTTTTTGTATGCGAACAGACAAATACTGATAGACAGGAGACTATCAGGAAGACCAGTATAGGACAATGATTAAATACAACTTGGAAAATTACTGTTCTCCAATCTGCATATTGAAATTTACATTAAAAAAAAAAAAAGGCAAATTAGGCATAAATTTCAAACCAAAACTGTCACTGTCACAGAGTAGTGGTTTATTTAACTGAGGTCTGATGAATTTGTCCTGTAGTTTTATGCAAACTGAAAATAAAATGGATTTTACATGATGTACAACAATTTCCAGCCAGTCTCTTCCTTGCTGGAAATCACAATGTTGTGATGGTCTCTGGTGATGGCCCCTGAACTCAGAAGATTTCTGCTTTGGATAAGTCACATGATCTTTGTCTTAAAAGACGGCAACAAGGTTTCTTCCGCTTATCCTCTGTCTGCAAATCTGCCCAGAATCATGTCTACTTCTGTAGCTGCCACTGGTCGCTGTTTCCAGAATTATATCAGAGGATACCATGAAGGCATTGAATGTGAACTTAGACTTTGTAGGGAAACAAGTATTGATGCCTGGCTTAGTGCTGATAAAATAACGCCCTCTAAAATAGTAAAGCAGATACCGATAAGCTAAAGGTCCTTTACTCCAAAATTATTCTTCTAATCTAGTGAGAAAAGCATTTGGCCTAAAATAACCCTCATTTTTATGTCAGTTTTACACCCGCTGGAGGAAACAATGGGGTAATTATAGCATGCAACTGGAATGACTGAGTGGAGAATTGGGACTCCTCAGCAGAGCACTGAATTCACAACCCAGGAAGCTGCTTGCCTAAAATAGCAAGCAATCTCAATTTTAAAATATTCTTGGCAGACATCAGGGCTGTCCATAGACCTGTCATGAGTCCAGTGCTCAGAGGCTCTCCACTGAGCAGGTGAAAGGAAGGAAAGTCTTTTGCTTTTGTTGTTGTTTTGGGGTTCTGTAACACTCCACATTTTTGGCCACGTTACAAGATGCTACCTCAAAGCTTCCTAAGTGTCCCCCTCCGATGATGTCCCATATCAGGTCAGTGGGTGCACTGCAGTGAGCGACCCTGGCAGGGTCAGACTTGGGTGGTCAGGGTGTCCTGAGGCACCTGAGCTCATAAGTGCAGGCAAAAGGAACACACTGAAAATCAGAAAAATCACGGAGCAGACAGTTCCATCAAGCTTAGGCTGAAGAACTGAGCTGGCTACATCCAAACGGTAAGGCCACCTCAGTGAAAAAAGCAATGTTATATAAAATGTTATGGCTGGGAGAGGCGATTTGACTGCTAGCTGCAATAGAAGAGGAAGAATTTGGAGAGCAGAAGTAGGTGTGAGGGAAAGACAAATGTACGAAGATACATAGGGATGTAAAAACCACTCTTCACAAAAAAATTGATGTGTGGATCTTGTGGTTGCAGGTCTTGGATCTTGCTAGGTATTGCAGAGGCTCTTTCCTGACAGATTTCATTTTTAAGGATTTAAAAATAAAGAAAAAAGGAGAAAAATATTTAAACAGCTACTATTGTCAGGTGTAATATTAATTTATCTATGCATCCCAGAGACGGAGACTAACCTGTCCTGAATTTCCCTCCAACAGATGGAAAAACAATTGCTCTCTTACTGGCAACAAGAGAATACATAGCAAAATACAGATATGCTTTAGTACAAAGCATTTTTATCCCCCAAACTGAGAGAAACTGACTTGATACGGTAGACCCTAATCTTTATTGAATGGTAGCAGCAAAACTGATGTGGAAACCACATGATTTTTCTGGAACTTAGTATTTAGTGATTCTTCCCATCTGGACCTGAAAAAAGTAAAACGCAACAAAACCAGACAATCCAAAGGTCTGGGTGTCTAAAATCTAGCAGGACCATGCGGGAAAGTGACTGCACAGGATTGTCTCCAGGGAGCACACCCTGCACAAAGAGACAGAAGCACAAAGGCAAGGAACAGGCTGCTGGTTCCTGCAGATGTGAGTGTTCCTGCTCAGGAGTGATAAACTAAATGCTTTAACATAAAACTGGAACTGCTGAGGGCCAAGGAATTTCTCCAGTATAAAGGTATTTTCTTTACCGTAGCTATTTAATGCTATTCACTGAATACCCCAGACCTCGAGGGAGCACAGGGAGGAGCCAGGTATCCAAGACAAAAATGTGTTTACCTGAAACAAGACAGTAATGGTATTATACTGTTGCTGCTTAGTATTAAAACATAAACTGTGTGCTCTCTCTGCCATCAAATCCAGTATGTTGGCTTTCTGTTTTGTAACACAGAATTTTTCAGCAGTAGGCTTCAATATGGCATAAATGTCACTTTACTGCCGTTATTGCCTACAGCATGATTGATACTAAGCAAACTCAGGATAACATCCCATAAATCTGAAGATATGTATAGTTGTAAGGACAAAAGCAAAAGATTTCAAGGATTAAAGCAACCGATATAGGTGCAGGCACGCAGTTAATTCTTTGAAACAGCAGACAGATGTGCTTTTAACACAGGCTGAAGGAATTTGGAGGTGATAAAACCACGTCAACCTAACGAAGCAGGAGATGGCTTGTTGCACATAGCTTACTTCCAGCAGTTACTGTACTTGCTGGGGTTTTGCTGCTTCTCACAGCAGACCCTCCAGGCTCAGACAGCTGGCTGATCCCAGCCAGCAGAAACATCAGCAGGTCACCTCTGTCACTGCCAACGATGATTAAAACTGAGCCACCTGCCTGCACTGTAGCAGGTATTATTATTGTGCAGGTATTATGGGGGAGAAGAGGCCCAACCTGTGTTTAAAACCAGGTCTCAGAAAGCACAGTGCTCTTATACTGATTAACTCCCTATGAATACTCTACACAAAGATCAATCACTGGCTTGTATCTGCCAGATAAAACCCACGCTAAATTATTTAATGAATAGGAAATGGCATAGACTTGATTTTGCTTTTTCTCTCCAGGACAGAAAGTCTTCATACACTTGTATTGAGGTAGCTGTGGTGTGGTGAAATACGTTATGGAATAGGGAAATAGTGGAAGGTTCACATTTATAGCACCAAGTGATATTGATGAGTGAATGTCAATCATTACCCCAATGTTACCCCAATGTGTTTGTGTCTCTTAGACACAAAATTTACTAAGTCTGAATTTATAATCATGTCTGCACACAAAATTACAGGCAATTGAAGTGTCCACATTATTGAGGACTTTGCTCCTACAAACATTGCAATGGTGTAGTTGGCATCGACTCCCTGCTCTTCAAATTGTTGCACTTTGTAGGGTTTAAGGACTGTGCAAGTTATTGCCTTGCTAAAATAGCAGATGTCAGTGTAAATACCCTTTCTTTAGCAGGTTGGGGTTTCTCCTACTCTGAGACCAATTTTTCCTACTCTGAGACCAACACCGATGCCAAGCTGTGGCACCGTGATCAGTCATCACATCACAACACACAGGACAAGGACAGGTTCCCAAAATTCACCAGACTGAGGCTGTGCGCTTGGATCTGGCTCTCTTCTTCCACAGATGGAAGGCTGGTGTGCGGATTCTTTACTAGGGGTTGTGATAGTGCCAAATACACTGTAATCAGAGACAAAGGAAAGCCACAGCAGCTTCACTCAGCATCTGGGGATGCCTGGATCCCAGGTTTAGCTTTGCCAGCTAAACGCTAGCAGGGATTAAGGAGAAGTTCTCATTTCACGCCTCAGGAATGTTCCTGTCCTGGGCAGCAGCTCCCATCCCTTCAATAGCAACCCCTCCCATGCCAGAAATTGTAACTAGAATCCAAGGGTTAGAAAATCAGCCACACAAATATTTGTTGATGAGAGATAAGGAGGAATAACCCACACACACATTTGCATCCTGGTTTTGATATGAAACAGCACTGGCACACAGCATGAAAATGCAAACTGCAGCGACATGCACTTGGGATCACCATGCAAGAGGAGGCAAAAACAAACAAGCAGTTGAAAAGTACCTCAGAAGTAACCTTGCTAGACAGTAATTTACAGGTGTACTGGCAGAAAGGGAAAAGACCAGCATTAGTACATTGAACAAGCATGTTATAACTAGGAAACAAGAATAAAACAAAGAAATTGCAAGAACTGGCACATCCTAGAGAACAGGATTTCAAGCAACTTGATGCCATAAAAAAAAAAAAAAGAAGTAAGATTAGTCAGTTCAGTGGTTTTTTTTAATGACATTGCTTGGCCAGTCTCAGTCTTGTTTACCATCAGTGCTTGACCTGTTTTCTTGATGCTGTTTTTCTCTTTTTTTCGCCTGTTGAAACCTCTACTGTAACACATCCTTTTTGGAAGAACCCCCCCCTTGCCTGAGTGGCAAAGTTCTTCCAAGAGCAGATGCATTTGATTTGCTTTCTGTCTCTGACAGGCAAAACCTGCAAGCCCCGGCCAGAATGGCCACGTTGGAGCCCCTGAAGCCAGACACAAGACAGAAGGCGGTGATGATTAAAGGAGAAGTGGGGTAGGTGTCCTACCAAAACCCCCTCCTGCCCTTTGGTGTGTCTTACGTAGGGAGAAACTGAAGCTCTGTGCATCAGTGGTGCTGGCGTGCTCAGCGTGGTAGGGGCAGCTTCCATGGATGTCAAACCTCTCCTCAACTCCATTCAGGAGATGGTGTCTGCTGCCTTCTGCCCCTGCTGCAGCGCTGGCTCTGTACCTCCCTGGCTGCTCCCAGAACCTGAGGAAGCTTCTGGTTCCCCTCACTCACAAAAAGCAATGCTGACCCATGTTAGGCTCTCAGGAGTTAATGCCTCAAGCAGGACCTGCCTGTCTGGCTGTCAGTTATGCTCCTTCCCCCATTATGCTTAATAAAATTTTAAAAACAGGCCAGTGATACACTCTTTTCTTTGTTTAATTATAGGAATCTTCTTCCTGAGCACACAGTCAAACGTCCCATGCTGACAAATCAACAAATTTGATGTTCAAATAATTATTGCTTAGCTAGCCTGGCATGTAAAATATTAGCTCAAACAAACACTGGTACAAGTGCAGCGCTTCTTATTTGAATTATCTTTCCCCTGTCAATGGTGAGAGTTGTTTACAAAAGGAGAGCGGAAAAAGGCAGGGGGGAGAAACAAAACTCTCCTGCTGGTGCAAGGAAGCTCTCCCTGGGCTCTGCAGGACGTTGTCCTCTAACGGGATTTGGGTAGGCAGCAGCAAGAATGTAAATCTTGTTTGTCTGCATGCACTGGGCTTGGAGAGGAGGAGAACAACAAACAACAACAAACCACCACGCTGTGGGGACTTTGGTGTGTGGTGGTTTGAGGTCCTGCTCTGTGAATTCACGGCAGCCTTGGCAACGCGTCCCAGGAAAGGATCCATCCCACAAGTTCTCTGAGTGGCACCAGTGCCCTGGCAGGACATCTTTGAGTGGCGAGTGCCTGGGCAGCTCTAGCAGCTGGAGACAGCCCAGCTGGCACATGGAGCACACCTCTGCGGTGAGATACTGCCCGGAGCAAAGCTCTGGTCAGGACGTGAGGGCTGGCTTCCAGCGGCAGAAGAGACTTAAGCAATTGTGGCCAACCTGCTTTCTAGGGTACCTGAGGAGGTGTATTCCGGTAATTGCATAAAGGGAGTTAGGTCCAATGACATCCATTTCACCTGTCTTCTGTGTGCTGAAACATGCATGACAAACGACACGTGACCACCACAGCTTGTGGGAGAAGATTTCTGCCACAAGCCATTGCTTTGTGGGCTGGGCAAGTCACCTTTGCTCTTCACAGGGGTGAAAAAAAATCTCAGGGTGAGAACTAAGCTAAGAGTCACCTCTTTAGCTTCTCTGCTGTGACAAGGTTTTGAGTCACTAGACTGATGGATACTTGGCTGCAGGACTCCTGAGGACCAGTTCTGATTTGCACAGCAGGAGTTTTATGCCCCTCTGTTTTTGAAGTTCCTCCTAGCTTCTATAAAGGGCGTGAGGGTGTGATATGTCTCCTGCCTCTGAGAGCCCCTCAGGTAAAGAGATCCTCTGGAAAGGTGTCAGAAAACAGAGATCTCTGGGGGAGGTGGAGCCACCCCGTTTCACTGGGTGCTCTGCGGAGGGAGGAGACGCCAGAGAGTGGCCCCTTCCCAAGATGCTGCTGTGGGAAAAAGACAGTCTCCTGTGCACGAGCTGGCTTCCTATGTGCTATCAGGAGCCTGACGGGTGATGAGACCTTGGTTTTCAGCAGCTTCAGTAGAAGAAGGGACCAGAAAGTTTCTGTTGTGAGCTGGAAACTAATTGGTGTTCATTTTGAGTTAGCTCTCCTACTTTGTTTTAACCAGCAGAAAAGCAGCAGTACCCCTTATGCTATTATGCAATATTCTCCGGTGATGATTAAAAGCTACTGGAATAGTGCAATATTCATGTTACAAATCCTCACTTACTTCTATACACCTAATGAGACTCTATCTTTAATGAATATTACTAGAAAGCAGTTTGTGTGGAGCATGAACTCCTTGGTGGTGGAGCAGGGGAACGTCTAGAGGACTGCAGTTGCTTCCGCAAACACATAACAGCAACTATGTCCATGTAAGAAGTTTTACACCTCACTTGTATCTCACTATCGTCTGCATCACTGCCCACAGAAATAATGAGTCTGAACAGGAAACACCTCATGCTTTATTGGGAAACAGGTTGTAAAATGGATGCGCCTGAATTGTGATACTTCCAGCTACGAAATTCATAGCTCTTCTTACTAGTGCTTCCAGTAAAGAACAACATAATTGGATTAAACTCTACTACAGTAATGACTGAAATGCAGGCACCCATTTCACAAGCTGAAATTCTGGATGATTTTCTGTTTGTGTAGAAGAAAGGCAACAAATCTAGTGGGAAAGAGCATGCTGCCTGCCGAAGGACACAAGTTAATTTCTGTGACATTGCCAATCTGGTTCTGCAAGGGATGGTTTCTAGGGAAGTTATCCCTTTACACTGAAACCTGAGCACACTGGGATGGGAGTCTATAAACACAGTCATGAACACATGCTTGATCCACCAAGTTCAAAGAGCCACTAAAATGACCCACTGGAGGGTCTTGGTGATGTTTGAATTAACAGAGGACATATTGCAGGGCAGTTACCACTGCCCTTATTATTAATTAACTTAATTAATTAAAAAGAATCTTAATATGAATTGGCTTTGATATCTGCAGTGATACTCTCTTCCTCTTCATAGACCCTCATCATTCACTTCCAAACATACTGTCCCTTACTATGTTGAAATCCTTACACACTTGCAAAATGATCTAAGCAGATTCTTGGAAAATAAACATTTTTGTTGTCTGAATGTTGGTTCTCATGAGTCATGGTCTCTATTGCAGAGCAAAAAGTGAAAAGGGCAAGTGCACTTACACTGCTGTCGTCCATCCTTTCTCGTCTCTTAGTTTTGTGTGTTTCATAATCCTCCATGAGGGTCTGCATCAGGTTCTTGGGTCGCTGGGCTCCTGTGGGCTCCTCAGACGGTGAGTCAGACTGTGAGATGTGTCCTTCTGTGGTGGGGGATGGAGGAGGCTTGATCTTCTCTATCTTTCCTGCAATTACATGAAAAAAAGACCCTTTCTAAGGTGAAGGACTCACAAGTTACTTCCAAAAGATGACAGCAGAAGAACCATTTTCAGTGGAGTTTGAATGAAGAAACAGTTTGGAATGAAGTTTATGACACAATCCGGTAAATCAGGATGTTCATGGGCTTTTAAAACACTCTATTTCTTCCTGAAGTGCACCACAAGACACTACAAAATGTTTTTACAAAACCTAGACAAATTACCAAATGATACAATGCAAATTTAACCTATCACTATTATTTACAGTAGTATCTGGCTGAATTATCCCCATTCCCTCCGATGTGATCTCAGTGATCCCCCTCTCAGGGATCTGGAAATGTTTGTAAGACTCTGGAAAACCACAAGATCCTTTTTTTTCTGGCTCAGACAATAAAACCATGGGACCGCATGCCCGGTGTCCACAGAAGGCAACCGGTTCAACGGTGCTGTGTTTTTCTCTTCTTCCAGTGCTTTTTATCTGCTTTGGAAGCGTGAAAGGCTTTGGGTTGCTCCCTGGTGCTTCTCTTCTCTGCAACTGTGTCCTGTGAGTTGCAGAGGCCACTCCTGGAAGGAGATCTGTGGCAGAGCAGGATGGGGTCTCCATCCCACACACCTCTTGTTCAGGCAGGGCCCTTCAGCCTCCCAGTGGGAGGAATGTCAGAGAGAAGTCAGGCTGCTCTCTGACTGGGCTCGTTTCACCCAGCAGAGCCTGTTTTAGGCAGAGTAACCCCAGATGAGGAGCTGTGTAAAAGGCAGGGCAGAGCAAGGAGACCCCCACTACCAAATCCTTACAAATAAATGAAGTAACCAGAAGCGCTGTGCTTGTTTCTCCAAAGTTCCTGCTGCTGAGACAAACAAACACAGGACAAAGGGTAACGGTTTTAAATGGGAAGAAGGGAGATTTAGATTAGATACCAGAAAGAAATTCTTTCCTGTGAGGGTAGTGAGACACTGGAAGAGGTTGCCCAGAGACGCTGTGGATGCCCCATCCCTGGAGATGTTGAAGGCCAGGCTGGATGGGGCTTTGAACAACCTGGTCTGGTGGTAGGTGTCCCTGCCCAGGGCAGGGGGGTGGAACTCAGTGGTCTTTAAGGTCTCTTCCAACTCTAACCATTCTATAATTCTAAAACCTTGGCTGCTTGTCCAAAAAGCGTGATGACAGCGGTAGCCACTAGAGAGCAGCCTTGAAACCTCCTGTAAGAACCAGAAGGATTTATTCTTGAAAAGAGAAGTGAAACCTGAGTCTTTTACAATAAATCCTTTTTCAGGGCTTGTTTCATTTCTGATCAGTATGGAAAACCCCAGCCTTACTAGTTTCTCGTTACAGGCTTACCATAAGCTGGCTGGTGCAGGGATGAAGCTGGAAATTTGTCCCCACTAAATCACCCCACCAGAGACTGGTGCTTCTGTGGACCCAGGTTCTCATCTGGGTTGCATCAGCACCAGCTCCACAGACGACCAGGAGTTACACTGCCAAAACAGGGGCCAACAACATGTCCTGAGGGCACCCATGTGTGACAACTTGGACTGCTCAGCAGGACAGAGTAAGAGCAACTGTCACCTTGCCCATTAGCTCCAATGCTGAAAATAAAAGGCCTCATTAAGAGTTGGATATCTACTTCATTCTTACAGTAAAAAGTAACTCTCTTGGATGTATGGAAGTAATGCAAGAAGAATCAAGTTTTTCAGATGCCTGCCCAGCTTTTGCTTTCCCGAAGGGATGCAGACACATCACAGGATGCTCAGACCCACACACAAGCCTCATGCCTGAAAAAAGCTCCTTACACTCCACTTTCCCTGGAAAACAATGCAAATGGTAGGCTTTGGGGATACGCATTTTAACAAGAGGATGTCTCCAAGCAGATCCGTCCTCCCTGTCTGAAAGGCCCATCATTTTCTGTATTGTAACAGCAACGTTGCAGTAACACACATCTGTTCTGTGCATGCTGTGCAGCATCACCATAAACAGTGCCACAGTTCCCTCTTCACAATTAGAGAAGCCAAGGTAATAAGGAGATTTTCCCACAGCAAAACAGTGGTTTGTTTGTTTGTATCCACAATACATTATTATGCTTATACAACCATTTTCACTGTGTAAGTGTTTGAATTGCACTAAAAACTCAGGAATTCACAGCAGTGTCATTTCAACAACTTTTCACAGAGGAGTAAATGTGTTTTTCAAGTTGTGATGTGTCCTCAATATTGTGAGGACAGGTAGGCAGGTGGAAGAAAGAGATCCTACCAGTGTCAATGGTGGCAGAAAGCAACCAGCACAACCATCAGTGAGGTTGTGGTGAAGTGACGGAGTCTCTGGGCTTCAGGGCTCTGAGGCTTCTCTGAGGCTTCAGAGCAGCTATATTAAAAATCTGTGAACCTGACACAGAGCTCCAGTCCAGTGTAGACCTATTCTCACAGTTCAGCTCATGCTAGAAATGTTGCTGGATTAATTTTCATCTGGCAGATTTTTAACCCAGACAAGGTACTGTTCTCAGGCAGAAGTGTCAGTCAGCATAAAAGCATCATGAGACATGATGATCACAAGCACTTTGTACTTCTGCAGTACCATGGCCATGCCTGATGCACACAGACTTTGCTGGTGGTCCTTGCCCAAATCCAAGCTGAGTAATAAAGGGAACTATGCTCTGACTCAAGTATAAACTGGGTCACACCTGTATGATACCAGCAAAAACTGCAGCCTGATGGTCACACCTGTGAGTTAACAGTAGTTCCTAGCAGTGTCTTTCCCTCCAGGGAAAGGAAGTCCCCTGAGGTCACTGTTAGAGGTGGTTCAAGACATCAAGCACAATCTATAGCATCCCAAATCTTCACCTGCACTTTTACATTTTTCTCCTTTTTCAAAGGGACTCCAAAAAATGCTCTGTGGCTTCATTTCTGGTGATTTCTTCCTCCACTCTCTGGCTTCAGGGATCTAGTAGAAAGCTCCTGTAATTTGATTTCTTTTAATTTCCTGCCTCTGTGGCCAGGCAGGAGCTGCACCTATGGACAATGCTCTTTCTAAGCCCTGGGGAAAGGAAGGGAAAGCTCAGGGAAAGGGCAGCAGCTGCTGTGTCCCCAGCTGGTGGCTGCAAGACCTGCTGCAGAATCAAAGATGTGTAAGAGCTGGGGACTGATTAGCTTCCTCCTAACCCAAACCTCTGCAGAGTCCAGCAGTGCTAGAGGGTTTGTGATGGTGACTTATGCACCCTGTGAAGCCTGACAGGTGTCCAAGAACTTGCTGCAAGCTGAGGAAGGATGCTCAGCTGATCTGCTGCAGTATCAAGAAGAAAGAGTGACCAAGGTGAGGCCCTGGGACAAACACACAAACAAGCAAACATTAAAAAATGAACCTTTCAAAGATCCTCTTGCTTCATACACATTCTCCACTAGAGAGGGAATAAGAGAGCAGCAGATGACAAATGAGCTGGGTTAGCATCCTATTAAGGCAGTACTGGAGGTGTTCAGGGGATGAGTGATGAGCACTCCAGATGAATCCTTGGAGAGAATGATGAACTTCATTTTTTTCATGCTGGTGCTTATGAAGGGGTAAGGAAACAGTGTCACCCATGTCTACTCTACCTCTCTCAACATTCTCATTTTAAAAAGGGGTCCATGCATATAAATTACACCTGATCCTTGTCCTTTGTGTGTATGCAGGACATAAAAAATTTTTGTGATGGCTACAAATATTAAAAATATTTTGCCCCAACCACCAGTTTCTACTTCTCCCCCCACCAGTCCAAAAGTATCTTTAGGCTGCAGCTGAACCTGAAAAATTTCCTTAGTGTAGATGAAAAATGAAAAAAATGGCAAAAACATGTAGCCAAAAATGAAAGTGGAAAATAATTTTCAGGCTGAAGTTCCTTCTCTGACAGACATATTCTACAGCTGTCACTCAAAAGAAAGCAAGGACAAGAAAGAAGACGACAGCACAGAAACATCCCTCACAATTTGGAGGGAATGGCTACCTGGAATATAAAGGTACCTTATCACTTGCCTCTCTGCAACTTCCCCTCTGGGCTTTTGCTATCCACTGAAATTCTCTCATCTAGGTCACCAACTGAGGACAAGAGAAGGTGACTGCTTGGTGGGCAGCTTCTCCAAGATGCGCATGCAGATGGGTCTGAGTACTTGTGGATGAGTGCAGGTAGCATAATACGCCTTCTGCTTCACCTGACAATGCTATCATGACAAACACCAAAAAGGCAGATATGGCAGCTTCAGGAAAGCTTGTCCCAGGCATGGCTTCTTGTGTTAGGCATTTCCCGAAGCCTTATCCTGAGACAGCATATATTCACAAAAGGTTCCTCTCCAACAGAAAAGCCTTCAGTGAACCAAGGCCCCTCAGGTAATGATTTCCACACCTCCTCTGATGACCAGGATTACTTGAGCCATGCACTACAGGAACTTAGACGTGATTTCTTAACAGTCTAAGTACTCCCAATAAAAGGAATATGAGAATTATACCACCCAACATATGCTGGATCCTCGTGTCACACACTCATAGAATGCTTAGAGTTGGAAGAGACTTTAAAAATTCCAACCCCTCTGCCATGGGCACAGACACCTCCCACTAGACCAGGTTGTTCAAAGCCCCATCTAACCTGGCCTTGAACCCTTCCAGGGATTGGGCATCCACAGCTTCTCTGGGCAACCTGTTCCATCAGGGCAACCTGATGAGTGCCTCATCACCCTCATAGGGAAGAATTTCTTCCTAATACCTCATCTCAATCTCCCCTCTTTCAGTTTAAAACCATTACCCTTTGTCCTTTCACTTCTTTTCCTGATCAAGTGTCTCCCCCCATCTTTGCTATAGGCCCTCTTCAGGAACTGGAAGGGGTATAAGGTCTCCCCGAAGCCCTCTCTTCTCCAGGCTGAACAACTACAACTCTCTCAGCCTGTTTTCAAAACAGAGATGCTCCAGCTCTCCAGTCATCTTTGTGGCCCTCCTCTGGGCTGTCCTTCTTATGTTGGGGGACGCAGAGTTGGACACAGAACTCCAGGTGAGGTCTCATGAGAGCAGAGTAAAGGGGCAGAATCATTCACCATCAAACAGCACCAGCTGCTCTGCCCAGAGAGCGGGAGGGGTGGTGTACCACCTGCACATTGCAGGATAAAACCACTGCCGGGTGCAGCAGGTACTGCAGCAAAACAACACAGGAAACATTCAAATTTAAATACAGTACCACAGATATTTTGAGATCCATGATGACTCTCCATTTTGCCATGCTCAAGCTTTTTTTTTTTTTTTGGTCTTTCTTGGGTTTCATGCAGGAAACCAAACATTATGGGAAAGGAGTTCACATAGGTTTTTCCCTTCACCTTTCCAGGAGAAGGGAAGGACCTTTCCTCAAGAAGATATTCTCCTTTGGGCACACAACACATAGCCATTGTTCCACTGAAATTACTCTTTCACTCCACTCATCTGAGATGTGTTAAAAGGCTGCTTTGAAGCATCCCAAACAGCTTTAAAGGACACTTGTTAGCAGCAGAGAAGTTTATTACTAGAAACTAGGAACAACACTGGCTTGTGCTGGGTGTCTGGCAGACACCAAGTTTAGTGTTACTGTCAGTTGTATGAAAGTTCTATGTCAGGAGGGGGAAAACAGCCTGTTTGCTATCTAAAGTAATTAGCAGTTATTTCACACATACACCCACATGAATTGTGTTAATCTTTTACACTTCAGTCAAAATAGCAGTTCAGTTCACTGCAGTCCTTTTTTTGGTGTTTCTGTTATCTGCATAACAACAGTTCAGAGCTGTGAAGTGGGACAGGAGTAACAAACCACCAGCCACCACCAGGATTCCTAGTAAAGCTGGACTCTACCCAGTCCACACCAAAAAGCCACCTGACAGGCAGGCCACTGCTTATGAAGTTAATTACTACACCTCCTCAAAAGAGTTCTGTTGAGTTTATACCTCCCCACTTCAGGATTAGCAACAGATTTTTCAAATTTAGACTTGATCCCCAAATCCCTTTCTGTTGAGGGATCCTGAAATTAAAAGAAAAATGACGATTCCTTCCTTGGGAAAGGCAATTTGGCAAAAGAAATATCTCTGTTTCTCCTTCTCCTTCCTACTACTATTATTATTATTTTCCTATGTAAGACTAGATATTCGGATTATAGTGTCAGACATGTTCTATGGCATATTCCTTACTGTGCCTATCACAAGTAGATTTTCTTTTCTGCTCTGTAAGTGGCCACAAAGAAGCTTTGCAGCCAGATTTTGTTGCCTCTGATGAATCACCTTTTGCCTCTATTTTTGTAAATACTGATAAGATGCTGTAAATATGAAAATAAAATGAAAGTTGCTGCAATCTTCCAAAGGATTGCATGGTATCCCTTCTCCCAATTTTTAAAGATGCCTGCAAACTTTAACTGCAACACAGCTGGCCCAAAGGGAGCCAAAGGAGATGAGCTGAGGGTCCACATCCTGCAACACTAAGAGTGCTGGGCTAATTTCTGCCAGCTGAGAGCTCTGCTGAACACATCTGCTGTTTAGAAAGCACCAAAAGTGGAAGATTTAAGAATGACTTTTGCAATGCTCTTTGTGGTTTTTTTGATCAATGACATCCTCACGTATTGCCACATACTCATCTTTTCCTAGAAATTAATTCTTTGCCTTGTCACCAGCTGCAAATTGCAGTAGCTTGAGTCATTGGCTAATAGATCCCAATTTTCTTGAACATATGGCAGTTGGACATTTAGAGGAAACTGTCTGGAATGATTCATTATAAATACAAGTTTATCATTCTCACTAGAATGTAATTTGCAATGAACATTTTAACATAAGACGCAAAGTAAATGCCTTGTTGTGTAGAGAAATAGGAATGAGAAGTAAACTGTTTTCCCAGATGCTCCATTAATATAAGCATTAGTGTCAGCAGCCCTTCCAACATTACTTGTGAGTAAAAAGCAACCATTACCAGCCTCATTTTGAGCACTTGCAGCTACAGATGATGCTGTTTTTGAAAGCAGTCACGACCAGTCCTCCTCCAGCTCAGGACTACGGTGCCCTGTCTCTTAATTCTTGTCATTGCTCAAAACACCTAAGGTTATGGAGACTCTCTATCAAAAATGCTGTTCTACAGGAGTTGTTGACATCTGCTACATTTTTTTTTGTCAAGAAAGATAATTAAAATCATCTTTGCTGAAGAAAAAACCCCAAGTATTAGCTATTTATGTGCTGCATAACACTTCAAGTTCACAATCAGGCTGGGATAATGGACTAAATCCAGACCTTATTCGAGTTTGCCATGACTTTCAAAAGAAAAGGATCACCTCACACAATTTTTGGAAGCATTACTGGCTGAGATTTACACCAATATAAATTCAAGTACTCTGGGTAAAATTAATACTACTTCACAATGATTGCTGTTAATAAAAAAAACTTCTAACTACTTGCAAAACATATCAAAGCTCATAAAAAATCACTACACAGAAACAAGCTTGGCATGTGTTTCTATTTGCGGGTTTTTTTAAGTTTTATTTTTTTAAGTTATATTTAGAAGGCATGAATGCTTGACTTTGTTTTTTTGAAAAGGGAAGGAGGAGAATGGTATGTTGTAACTGCTGTGAATGCCACCACAAGGACTCGGAAGATTAGTCAGAGGAGGACTTCTACTGAATCTATTAAGCATTTCATTTGGGACACCTGTTTAATTCAGTAGTAAATGACACCAGCTGAAATACATGGCAACTCACAGCTCTGGAGATCTTTTTACCAGAAAATCTTCATTAAGATGACCAAGAAATACCTGAAAACAGAAAGCAAAACAGACACACACACAAAGAAATCTGGCGCAAAACTCCAAAACCTGTAAATCCCCACTACCACTGAACTTCCTTAATCATGTGCAAGAAAACAGGCAGCCTGTTAAAAATGCTTTATATGTTTATCTTCCAAACAGCCACAGAAAACTGCTGCCGTCTTTCCTTGTGATGATCCTAAACTTCAGTGGGTGGTCTGAGCAGCACAGTGATAGACACATCACATTACAACGTGGGATGGATGGGGATGAATAAAGGGATGAATAAGATACAGGGTTTCTTAATGATGACCAGCAGGGTATGAAAGTTACTTCTGCAATACATTTAGTTCTGCACTACAAAAAGTGGGCTAAGAGAAAGAAAGCTGAGTTGTTCCATGCCCTCCTCCTGCTTGCAGTTTCCAGACAGATGAAGTCACGACAACCCTTCTGTCCCCTGCAAAATGATGTATTCACTCAAAAGTGAGATAAACCCAAATCTAACCTGACCAACAGTCACACCTCACTTCCACTCTGATGCTTTGGGCTCTTACCTGGTGCAGTTTTGTAAGACACGGTTCTGGTGGGCATGGGAGGTGCACTCTTCACAACAGGGCTTGATGCCACCTGCAGACCTTGGCGCTGCCTCTTCAGCTCCTCCTCTCGCTCCTGGGCAGCTCTGATCTCTTCTTCTATCATCGACAAAGTCCGCTGCTTCCTCGACCGTAACTTGAACGGGCCCACGGTCACTTCAGGCTCCTGTGTGGCCAGGATGGAAGCGGTGCTCCTCAACTCAGCTGCCTCTGAGTACTTGCTGAAATAGCTGACTTCATGCCTATTTTCCTCCACAAGGAATGGCTGGCTGGCTGAGTACACAGGTGACTGCTGTGAACTCTTCCCTTCCCTGAGTCCTGAGTCTTCCTCTTTTGAAGTCTTTGGTATGGTGTCCCTTTTTTCTTGAACTGGTGATGACACCTGGGGTGGCTCAAACATTGGGTTCTGCTGCTCCTTGGAGGCTGGAGCTGGCCTGGTGGCGGCTGGCTGCTCTTTGACTGAGATCTCCTTCCCTGCTGGGTTTTCTTCTTCCTTGCAGTTTGCTTTATCTGCCTGCTCGGCTATGGCTTGTTGGATGGCGTTTTGAACCAGCAGACCAGCGTGGTACTCCAGCTGGTCATCAATCAGCATGGAGTCTGCCATGGCTGAGGAGGGAGAGTCACAGCCCAGGTCGCTGAATGACTTGGAGATGCCTTCACCCCTGCACTCTGCTGGAGTGTCAGCCTGTGGGGTCTGCGGCAGGGAGAAATCGGCCAGCGAGCTTTCCTGCAGGGCGCTCATGGTCTCATTGGAGGCACCACTGTCACTGATGTTATCCATGCTGAAGTCATTGGAAAGGGTCTCCAGGACAGTGGTATCCTGAGACCTGACAGACAAGTCATCCAAACCAGAATCGAGCTCCTCTGGAGGGGAAGAGGCGCTGGCTGACTTTGGAAACTGGTCTAGCACGCCCTGTCCATCATCCTTTACCACTGTGAAGACGGCTTTTGCACTCATGAATTCTCCATCCTCTGCCCACAATTTTGAGCCCTGTCCAGCTCGGGGGCTGTCACTGCATCGTAACTCTCTTACTGGGTCAGCAGTAGTAGTCTGAGCACTTGTATCATCTTCTGAGGTACAGGAGACCTTCTGTGCTTTGACAACAGTGGTGGCATTGTTACCCTCAAGGTGTCCTGTTTGCCCACACACTGAAACAGGTCTTGTCACAGAGGACAGTGGCCTGTCTACATTTGGAGAATTGAGGCTTTTGTAGAAGGGTTTGATGGAGAACATTTTGGGTGTTCCTGACCGTCTTGGTGGGGCCTGACCCTGAGATGGACCTGAATGCTCCATCAGCTGGAATTGCTTTCTGGCAGCTGAGAAGTCAATCTGCTCTGTGACAATATCCTCTTTCTTGATATTGACTGGCTCTGGTGGCACAAAGGAGTAGCTGATCTGTTTGGGGGATGTTGGTGTTGCACCTTGCTGCTGCTGTCTCTCCTTGCGCTCCTTGTACTTCTTGTGGGACTCCAGGTGCTCTTCATCCAGTTGATCCTCCAGCGTCTTCTCCTGGGGAGGGTTCCACCATTTGGCGGCAATGTTGGGGTTTTTCTTGACAGCCTGGCTTTTAATGAGTTCCCTTCTTTCCTTTTCAAGTTCCATCATTTCCTCTGATGGTCTCACTTTGCGAACCCTGTATTTTTCCTTTTCTTCCTCATCTTCAAAGAGCTTTGAGGGTTTTTTGTCTTCATGGAAGGCTCGTAGTTCAAACTTAGCCTCCTTCTTAAGTGTTGTAAGAGTTGTTTCTCCATCTTTAGAGGATCTCCTAGAACTGTTTGAAGAAGTGGGACTTCCTGGCACCTTCAGACTTTCCCTAGTGTCTTCCTTCAGTCCACCCAAGGAATGGCCATTAGATTTCAGATTCTCATCTGTTATGCTAGCTTCACGTGGTTCAACTACCAAGGGTGTCTGCTTGTCGGCTACATTTTCTTCCCTTTCACTGGGTACTGAATCATTATTGACATTAACAGATGCTCCTGAGCTGTCCATAATGGAGACTGCGCTTGGTTCAGGGGATGATGTCCCATTAAAGGTATTATCTGTAGCAGAATCACAGCAATTTGCCTCCAGCACTTCATCTAGGTATCTGATCTCTTTAGCAACTTCACTGTCTAGAGATTCATGCCTGTCCTTAAGTCCGTTGTGGCTGGCAGCAGGGGAAAAGAAGTGGGTTGGATTGTCTATGGGATGTGGTGAAGCCACTGTGGTGATGCTTTTGTGTTCAGAAACTGGAACTTCAATTTCCATTTTCTCTTCCTTTGTAGCAAGCGCAGTAGCTGGCTCCAAGAAATTGGCACAGTTTTGGTCTCTGTTTTTTCTCAACCTGATGTCATCCTCAGGGATTCTGGAAGATTTCTAAAATAAAAGAGAACAAAACTATAATGAAATCCTCAAAAGCAACGTTTCATTTTATGCAGAATAAACATCATCTGGAAAGCAACTGGATTAGCACTTCTTAAATTTGACATTAAAGAAGACCCTCATTGTGGGAAGGCAAAACAAATTATTAACACAAAAAGCAGAAAGTTACCTAACCATAAGCTGGACCAGGTACTGAACCAACTAAATTTCATTTAATTACCACCCACCTGCTTACCATCCTCACTTTACCATTATTTCATGTCTGTGTCCTGGTTTGCCACTAAAAATGAGCTTTGGATTTCCAGGTTATTAATGGCTTGGAAGTTTAGGTTCTTCAAAGGTTTGCACATGCAGCACACGACACCTATCATTTGGTATCTTAAAAATGTTTTCCAAAGTTAAAGGAAATCTCATAATGCTTCTACAGATGAAAAGTATTACTGCCCCCGTTTTGCAGAAACAGATGCTAACATGCAGGAAGAGTAGGCGATTCTTCCCAAGTTAGGAAAATGATATGGCAACAGCAGGGAATGTTCATTTCTCAGTGGATCACTCCTGGTCAACAAACACAGGGTAGAATTACGTGGTGCTGGAAAGACATGGGGTCTTTCTCCAGCCCCCACGGAAACCCACACATGACGGGACCTGGGAGACAGGAAGCATTCGCAACTCCCACGGCATGAAGACCACCACAAGGAACATGACAAGGACCAGAGTCATGGTCTGCTCTCTCCCACTGCTTTGATCTGCACTGCAGATGCTCTGGATTCATATTTCTCCCTTATGTGCTGCCTCTGCTCTCATGGAGGTTATTCAAGGAAACACTATTGACATTCTGCTATGGGCAGATTTTATCCATCAAGCAGCTTACTGGACTTCCTGTGAGTAAAGTCTGAAGGAACTTTTGATTAAACTGGTAATATGTTAATAAATTTCTCAATGTAAGTCTTTACTGCTTATAGGCAAAAAAAGGAAACACCAGAAGAGGGCATTTTCAACGTTATTCTTCAAAAAGAACCTGCTAACTTTTGTTAACTCTTCCTAATGCCCCAAAACCAGAAGTGGCACATCTATTCCCTTTGACTAGGGTTTTAAAACAGAAACTTGGTTATCTGAAGTCTCTGGCTCTCTTTCCAGATGTGTTTCTATGTAGTAGAACTGCTGAGGCATGGGCTTGGGAAGATCACACCCCTGTGGTCACCCGACAAGGACACCCTTGTCTGCTAGTCTCCCCTGGCCCTTGCTGTCCCTTATCCTGCCTGCTATTAATACACACGGCAGCAGAAGAAGATCAGCCAGGAGCACAATGGCACTTACCAGTGACCTGAACAATCACATTGTCTCTGGGTTTATATAGGCAGCAGATAAACATGTGGCACACCTTAGGGAATTAGAGCCAGCCAGCCAGAAAAGCTCTCTTTCTAAAAGCACTTTGAAAGAGTTTTCTATCTAATTATGTAATTGTACAGAGTTAAAGACAATGCTGACTTCGGCCATGAGGTATTTTCTTCTTAATTGTGTTTAACATTGGGAAAAACCTTTAAAAACAAACCATCTGCTTTTGTCTGTATCTAAACTTGACATACTTCACTGGTTCTACTTGCACTTCACTTTCTGTTGAAGCTAGAAATTGTTCAGCTGAAGTTTCAAGTAGTGCTTTTTTTAAAGTGTATTGCATTTTTCACCATTTAAATATCTAGATGAGGCCAGTTTCTTTTCTAGTCCCATTAAAAATACATTGAAGAAATCAGATGTTCTGCAAACAAATACAGAACAACTGATATAAAAAGTCATCACTTTTTTGAGTGGGAACAGCCAGAATGAAAGAATAAACTTTCTTTTAACATGGAAGGGGAAGAACTGCTCTTCATTTGCCTGCAGAGCCCCAGGTACCACGACACAACAGGTACTCAGGTGAAGGAACTAAGACTTGCTGGTTCAAAATGGGGGATGTTGTTGCCTGGAGCAGTCCATGCAGAGGGACACAGGCGTCAGCACAGGACAGCTGAGCTGGCTGTCTCCTTTCACACAAACCATGAGCAAGCCATCATGCTCCTGCTAACATGTGCTTCTAATTAGACAGATTAAAGCCCCTAGTGACATTGGTAGCTAACCACATGTCCTCTGTAGCCACGAGAAAATATCATCAATGGATGCAGAAAATCAGGTAATGAAGCTATATACCTCAGCCACTGAAACCCATCTCCCTGCACCTCCCTGCAGAGCCAAACCAGAGGCTCTGCTTCGAGTGGCCCCATGCCATGGACATAGGAATATGCCCCTGATGGCCCCAGAGACCCCATTGACTACAACATGTCTACTTCCATCACTGCTCTAATGTATGAAACATTTCAGATCATACCATGTTTGGGTATTCAAGTTAGGGAAAAGAACCACAGGTGCAGTACTTTACCAATTTCTTAATGAGTAAGAGCCCATCCCCTCAGCTGCAATCCATAGCTCACAATTAAGACACATACATGTAACTATCTAATCAGGGCATGCATTTATGACAGTATGTTAATTCTGAATACGCATGTGTCTGTGCAATTAGTCATGTGCACATGTCATTATATACTAAGACAGACAATTATGCAGTAAAAGCTATGAGGAAACATTGCTACTTATGGGAGGGAACCTTTCTTTGAGGGGATTAGTAACTGAGTAAGGAGGAGGGCTCCCAGCAGGGCAAAGAAACCAGGGAGGAATGCTAGAGGAGGAAAAAAATATGATTAAAAAAACTACCCAGTTTTTCCTTCAACACATTCTGGCAGAATCTGGGGACAATTTTGTGAGGTCATGGCAATAAAAGTATGCTCCAGACACTTCTGTGAGGAGCAGAAGTCAATCTACTGGTGAATCACCCAAAGAAGGTAACTGCAAAGATCCTAAGGATGGAAGCAGCTGACAAAAGGAAGCTTTTCAAGAAAGTCCAGGTCACCGCACCTGTCCAGGCTAACTGGATGGGTCTGGGAAAATGGCACACGTTGGGATGATGACATCATGGGTGGGAGGAGGCACAGAGGAGGAGGGTGGTGGGATGCACACAGACCCCCTGCCTCAGCTGTTTGGCAGAAGGAGGTGAGCCTGCCAGGGAGCTGCTTTTGCTCCTCAGACGTAAGTATGTACCAACAGCTTTGTATGTGCCACCTACAGGGAGGAGGCTTTTCAAAGCCTGCACCATTAAAAAGGCCTGTAAATGGGAAAAGGGCTGCATTCAATCCTAATTGCAGTCAGCAATACACGGCGTTCACAGTGATTCCCATACACTGCTCATCTAGACCCAGATTTTCCAGAAGTTACTGTTACATAGTTTTTGAATGTGCATTCATTTCTGCTTAAGTCAAGATGCAACTGGGTAATTAGTGTCATTTATACAATGCTGCTGCACTTTAGTAAACTGCAGTTATTAGCAGCTTAGAGAATTATTAGCATATTCCCTTCTTGGTTGAATTCTTTATCCACAAAAGTGTAAGTGTTTGGGCAATCAACTCTTTTAGAAGGAAAAAAATGTGGGTGTGCTACTAGCAAGACACAGCGAATGTACTGCCAGTGCCTTCCTTTGTTTGATGCAACAGAAAATGCGTCTGACAACAAGTGGGAGGCAATTCTTCTGAGCCACATCGACATTCTTCTGAGGCAACAGTGTTGGGGGGGGGAAGGGAGGGAGGAAAAGATTAAACAAAGTTTAAACATAGCATAAAAAATCTAAAACACAGTTTCCTCATTGTTGTCTTCTACCAGAAACTCCAGCTGAGTTTCAGGACAGCTTTTGGTGCTGTTGGTCTCCTGGTGTCATTAGCATTGTCGACTTTCCATTTCTTCAAATTTCATTTTCCTTTGGAGATGTCCCGCACTGGACCTGCTTCTCTTCCTGCTGCCTGATCACTGAGCCAGTGCTTTGTTACAGCCCTTCCCCTCTGCTCTTGGATCTGACTCTTGGGTCTACCACGCCTTCAGTAGTTGTAGTACAATAGCGCAACTTAAAATCACATCTGCGTACAGTCGACTCACTAATCCACAACTCCCTGCTGATGTCAGTCATCTCCCCCCTCTTCACTTACTGTCTTGGCCTATCTCTCCCGTCTCTCTTTGCAAAAGAGAGGGAACCAAATGACGGACTTGCTAGGGGGCTGAGTCTGGCAAACCTTCAAGAGAGCTGCTGCTTTCATTCAACTCATCCTTTTGAAGAACGCAGTCACCATCTGCATCACAGATGGAGCTAGTCCCGAGCACTGTGAAGATACAGAAGTCATCTGCACCTCTGTGCTTCCAGATGGCTTCCCTCTCCAGCAAGAAAACCCCTAGCCAACACAGGTATTGCTCCAGTCTTGCTAGCAACAGCAAGTATTTCTTTAGAGAAGTTGTCTGTAGAAGAATTCAATGAACAGAAGTGTTGTAATTCCTAAGAGCACAAAAAGCAAAAGCAGAACCATACAAGGTGCTAGGACCCATCCCTCCACAGCTCATGCTCGCTACTGCACAATGGGTGCTCAGAAAGGTGGTCACCATCCCACTCCATCCCAGATGGGAAGGACAGCCACAAACATCTCATGTTGGCTGGTGTTCTCCCTACCTCCCACAGCAGTTGCCACCCCATCAGCCTCCAAAATATGGTGATCCTCCTCATCGCTGGAGAAACAAGACTGCTCCAGGTGAGAGCCTCTGCAGAAAGCAGGCTGCAGAAATACACCAAATAATTTTTAAATTTCCTGTTCTGGTGCGCTAAGAGAAAGCAGCAGCAGAGAAAAATTCTTCAGAAAGATCCTGAAACTGGAGAAGAAAAGGGATGCAGCTGATGACGGAGGGCTCAAAAAAAGGAAGAAGACTTCTGCTTGCACTACCTACAGGAATCATGTCTTTTCATTAAAAAAGCAAAAAAAAAAAAGGCCCAAACTTTTTATTTCTGTGTCTAAAAGGTCCTATTTTCCCATACAATATTTTTTATACTCACTGCTATGGTTTTACAAATACTATGGAAAATGTTGTCCGAAAAAGACTTCAAATTTTCACTTAAAGAAACTGGATAAAATTCAGTTTCAAAAAAAAAAAAAGAAAAAGAAAAATCCCCAAATCCTGCTGCTACATTTTGTTGAATTTAAGACATCAGGCACATGTTGGCACTGTCTTGAATACTTCCATTCATAACCCTACTTGCACACAAAATGCAAAACCTGCCTGTTCCTCTCACAGTGCAGTACACAGTGTCTTCAATACACACACGGAAACCATTTCTGATGACTAAAATGCTTTAGCATCAAGTGTCACAAGTGACACTCTCTGTGAGGAGCTCTCTGTGCTCTTCAGACAGTACAACAGGCAAATTTTCATTACAAAAAGCTGTTTTTTCTCCTTCTAATCACTTCAGAAATCATGAGAACAGATTCTGAAAACCACTGCAACTTTGTATTACCTCCCATAAAAAGCAGTATGGGGGCTCTTCTGGAATATAAATAGTAATAAGGGACGTAGGGACACATTGGAGACCTTGCTGGGAGACATTTTCCCGAGTGGTTTTCCACCCAGGAAATCCATCATTTGGTTCCCTCTCTTTTGCAAAGAGACACGGGAGAGGCAGGCCAAGACAGTAAGTGAGGACGTATGTCCTTTTCTTTGGGTTTGTTTTAGAGTAGTGGGGATTGCATTTGCTCAGAAAGCATGTGAAAGACTTTGCAATTTTCTTTTTCATTCCAGCTGAGCTACAGGCTTCAGCTTTCCCATGTGATACATTATAAAGCTCTTTTATCAAATCAAAGTCCAATCTTCTTTTGCTGCTGCAATAAATTAAGAATGGAGAAAAATGTCTCCAAAATTATGTATACTTTAAGGAAGTGCATATACTGTATGGTAGGATATTTTAATGATGAGTACATGTCTCTATGGCTCCAGTATTTTCAAAAACAAGCAGCTGAAGCTTTTCCTGGGCGAGTCAGGATCCAGCTTTGGAATAACCCTAAGTGCTTCCCACTGACTCCAAGATGTAAAAACTGAAAGCAGTCTTTTACAGGTAGGAAGCTACTCAATCCTCTAAGCCAGTTATTTTTTCTTGCTCTCTAAAAATATAGATCTGGTCTCTCTGTGAAGAATTTGCAACCCTAATGACTGTATTTTGATTATTCCTACAGAGGCAAGAAAATCTTTATTTATTAATTTATTTTTTTAGCAAATATTTTCATTCCTGCAAAGAACTGGTACAAGAACCTCCATTCAAAAGATCACTCTCTTGTTCTCTGCAATGTTGCTTTCATGTAACATAGGTCAGCCTGAAAGTACAACTGAATTAGAGCAGTAAATGCATGCATAAGAAGGCGTTTCATCCACAAAAATGTGGGTTTTGACTCTTTCGTCACTCTCATCAGTTCAAATCCCACTCCTGAAGCTCCTTTCACTTCCAAATTGATTTCTATCTCAAAACAAAAAGGTACAATTAGGTATTCATTCTTCTATTGCTTCACTCAGTTCCCTAGGACAGAATTACCAGGACAGCAGAGTCTGTGTGAGGGCATGGGAAATAAACCAATGCTGCAAAGAAGCAGCAGCACGAGACTCAAGGTCAATACGAATATATTAGTGTATTAATAAAATACAATGCTACAGATGGTGAGTACTTTTAAAACTGTATTACACATTTTCCCCAAGGCTTACTTTTCCATGACTCTATGGTCTCTAAAGACTCCATGGTCTTTTAGAGACTCCATGGTCTCTAAAATCTGTCTTTGAATACTTACAACAGCTGGGATATTTGATTTACAGAGCATGTGGTGCTAAGTCACTTAAAACAGTAAATATGATCTCCTGAAGCAGTCTCCAATGCTACCTGAGGAAGTGAAATGGTTTGCTGGAGGAAATGAAGAGCACCACATCCAACTAACACGTAAGAAGCATTACACAATTAGCAAATTGTCCACAACCTGGCAGGGAGTACAAGGTATGATACAATCCTTAAGGAACAGAGGGAGAATTTCTTCCTCACAGATGAAGGTCACAGGAGAGCTCCTGGTACCATGAACCATTGCACCTGCAGAGTCCACTGGGCATAGGCTCTCCTCATTGGGTGCTGGTGGATCTGAGATCAGGGCTCACGGCTCTGTTGAGCAGCCGTCTCTCATGCTCAGCCCCTGTTTTGATGTTAAGTGAAAGTGGAGAAATCCCAATTAAATAAGGGCAGAAAAATTGCTCAGCTTAAAAGGGTGCCCAATATAGATATCGAGATGAGCAGAACACCGCTTCCGAATGTATGCATGAAAAATCACAGATTTCACAAAATGCTGCCGTTGAAATCTTCCCAGCACATGTCGAGGAGGGAACAATTGCCTCGGCAAAGCATGATCTAATCCCAGAGGGGAGGGGAAAGGACGCTAAACTAAGCCTTGCTTTTAATACTCTCTAACCCATCTAGATAATGTCAGCACAAGGAAAGGGTGACCTTTACGGTCACTTGCATAAAAAAGCAGTGAGACAAGGGGATTTCCAAATTCCTTAGTCTTTTCATTAGGGGTGGGGGGTTCCTGTTCCATCTAAAGAACAGCGCTACATCCCTCTTCTGTAAACGCAAGATCTGGAGAAAAACACTGGCATATTAATCATTTTGGTGCATGAGAAAGGGACCTCCTGAGGAAGGAATTTGGGTTAGGCAGGGGCAGGAGGAAGGCAGTAAATGGAGACAAAAGGCCATGCCGGTCACTTGTTTTCCAAGCAGATCTTAGGACTAGTAGGAAAACTATTATAATACATTGGAGGAATAGAGATAAAGCTGCCATAAGCACACAGGTAGGTTTTCTGAGATGTATTAGTATTGAAGTCTTCCTATGATACAGATTCTTTCACTGGCTGATACAGTTCTGTAAGTCTTTCATAAATGGCCTAAACTGCATTTTCTGCACAAAGATATATGTTATCTCTCTACACTGGAGCTCTTTCACCACTTACTTTCAAGGGCAATATAGTAGGAACTGAATACTTTAACCAAAGCAAGCCGCAACAAACAAAGCCCAAGACAGATTATTTTTCACTTTCTTTCACTTACCGCTTCAGAAATGCCAACTGCTGGAGATCATACTGCTTTTTAACTATTTCCTAAAGGCTAATTAATACTTGCTGCACAACAAAAGGGCATGGCTGTTCAAGATCTACCGGAATTTGACAGTAGAGATGCTACAGAGAGGTCTAAAGGAACAAATGATGCTCAGAAATGTGGAAAAAAAGCTAAATGCCTATTTCTCTTTGAGAGCTGAAGAAGGTTAAGAATTATTTCTGATGCTTTGCCTCTACCAGTAGGAACTTGTTACAGCTGCTCTCATCCATTAGATTAAGACCCATCACAGCAAAATCTCCTTAAACAAAAGGATGCCTAGGTAACTGTGCAGGGTGCAGTGCGTCTCACCCAATGGTACCCTGCTCTGCCCAGAGCACAAAGAGCCCAACAGTGTTTATTTCACAGGCAGGCAGTGAGCCCTGGGAGGTTTACAGTACCAGGGCTGAACCAGCCAGCTGGCTTGAGCACTCTATGGGTTGCCTTCTTCACGGGTTTTCAAGGAAATGGGGTTATTTTAAAGCTAAAAGCCTCTACAACTCTCTATAAAGAGAATACATGCAGTGGCTTAAAAAGGTCCCGATTTATATTTAGCTTTACTCAAAATCTATTTCAGGCTGTTACCTCCTGACTCAGGCAAAAACAGATGACTGGAACGTTATCAAAGGAAAACTGAGAGGACATTAAAGAAGTGGAAATCTAGCCTAGTCCTAGCTCAAAAATCGCTTGAATTACCTAAGTGGTGAGGGGGAAAATACGATGTTGATCAAAGGCTATAACTGAAGTCTCTGCCAATAGCTGCATTACGCACACAAGCTGTGGGAGAAACCACCTCCAACATGGGGGGGCCACACCACCCCCCCCTGAGTCACGCTCCCCAGTGTCTCACTGTGCTCAGAGCCCGTCAGGAGACCACCACACAAAAACACCTCCCCTCCAGCCCCCTCTTCCAGAAACACATCACAGTGAAACCAGCATTTGGGCTCCAAGCTAGAGTTTTTACACACAAAAGCCAAAACCTTGTTTAACTCTAGTGGGCTGAAGTTCGTGGGGCTCCCCCTCGAAGGGCAGGCACGTAATTTAACTTTATGTGTGGTGCTTGTAGAAAAAAGCTCCCATTCAAAGACACACCCCCACAAAATGAAAACTGCTACCGTCAAATGGTAAGTCCAACATAGCTGAGATGATCAGGGGAATTTGACATACCATTTCAACAAATGCCCAGCAAATAAGGGATATTTAACAGAAAGAGAAGTCAGACTACAGGGTCTACAGAACAGTTTTGCTAGTAAAGAGGCCAAATGTGTACAGTCTCTAAAAAGGAGGATGTTGCTAAATTCTCCACATGCCATTGCTGTACTCGGGCTATAAATATGACCCACCATGTGAGTCAGGCATTGTGAGCAGTTAGCAACTTCGTCTAAACTTTGCTCGTAACACAAACGAAGCACTACAGTCATCTTACTATCTCCTGCAGGAGCATTTTTCATTGAAAGGGAGACTTGGACAGGATTTTTTTTTTCCTCCTTCCTTATTAGGGAGAAAAGGCAGTTGAGAAATCCCGGGGAATAAGACATTCCTTTTCAGCACCTACTACTTCCTGTCCCTCTGCCCCTGCTCTCCGACACGATTCCAACCAAAGACCCATTATTCCTTCTTTTCCTGCTGAAAAGCCACTGATTAAATGACCTACAACACATCTGGACTACATTAGGATATTATTTGATCAAGGCATTCATCACTTGCTCTTTCAGCAAGTGGAGAATTAAGATAATGTTAAAGGAAAATAGCGTTAACTGAACTGGCTGTTCCAGCTCAAACTGCTCTGCTTGAAAAGCCCAATTGCTCCAGCTCCTCAGTTGTGTGTGGTTTTTCCCTAACCACAGAAGAGTAAAATAATCATTGGTTAATTCATTTAACGTTGCCAAGATCATTAGCGCCATGTAAGCCATCACATTAAGGGCTGCTGTCATTAGTATTTCTCAGATGAGTTGCTGTCTGATAGGAAATGCTTGCTTGGAGGTGTTTTGGACAGTTATAAAAAGGCTCCCCATTAAAATCCAAGCAGCACCTCACATGATAAGTTAGACACATTCCAGGTTCAAGTTGCTTTAGAAGAGAGGAGGAACAGACAAAAATGGCTTAACTAGACCTGCTCGTAAAGGCTATTGTTTATTAGCCCATGACACAAGCATAACTGAATTTTCAGTATTTGCAGTGACTGTGTTAGGCTTCAGCCATGGAGTCTGTGTACAAAAAAAACAAAGCACAGACTAAAAGGAGAGGTCATGTTGTCTTGGCTTTCACATACTTTACCCTAAATATCCTATATTAATACCTAAATATATCCTTCTAATGCCTAACTAATACTTAAAATATCCTTCTTCACTTCTCAGGAGCTAAAGAATGTGCTATCCTGGTGCACGCACGGAGGTATAAACTGAGTGTCACAGCGTGCATCAAATGCCATAGAAACTGGGAATGCTGTTGCTGCTACATGTGACTGCTCACGCGACTATGCCTAATTTCCTTCACTGCTGAATGGCTCAAAGATGAAGCTGAACAGACACCCTTAAAGCCTCTCTATCAACTGAAGTTTGCTTTACAGTGTCAAGAATAACACACTTGACTAGCGGGAAACATACCCCCTCAGAACAATTAAAGAATTCAGCTAAAGAGCTTCGCTAGTGCTGCCTAAACAATACAGACACTAAACACGTGGGTTTATATCACATGTACAGGATGCACAAACGTATCTTTTCTCCCCAGAACCTACTACTCTATCACACACAAGTAGAAAGTTGTAAATTTTAGAAAGCTCTGCCTACTGCTGTTTATAAGGAACAGACTAACCACAGAGCAACAAATTCCACAGCCTCACAGGGAAAAACGGTATTTTAAATACTCTTCCTGCTATCAAATGATAAAGGCTCAACGGACATTAGAAGTCACAGGTCAGAAATCTTAGCTTACCCTTTCTCTCTCAGTCTCTCTGTGTTCCTGTAAGTTCTGAAGCAAACCCAAAAAATGTCGTTTTCCACAAGAGCCTTCACTTTTTTTGGCTTGTTAAGTCAAATTCCTTCCCCAGCTCGTTATAGGACTGTGATGTCATAGGCTGAGGGAGGGCTGTTTTTTTTTTAAGAAACAGAGGCAGCCCACACCCTCAGCCCATTCACACAAAGAGGCTGTTTTAAGCGGAAAATGCCAGTTCATGCTACTCAAAAAGAGCATGACTTCACTTAACCTGTAAGGGAGCCACCTCCTTAGAGATCCCTTCAAAGGCATCATGTTGGCAGCAGACGCAAAGATCTTCAGCAAGCATAAGCTGGGGTTTACTGTTGTGGGGCTTTTTTTCTTTTTTTTTTTAACTTTTGGGGGGGTGGGGTGGGGGGGTGGCAAAGGCACAACCCAACAACACAGCATGTGGCTGGCTTTGTACTAGAAAGCAGCAATTACACCAAGGGCTGCTGTGACAGGCACAAGTTCCAAGTGGCAATTTGCAGTATTTTTTTTACCTACTAGGAAACAAAACAAAACAAAAAAAAAGAAGGATTAGCAATATTCTTTCCACAGGAGAGGTTTAGACATTAACTGGAGTGCTTAGGGCACCTTGTAACCTTCTCCTTCAGAAGACTCAGGTCTGAGTGGTCTCCAGCCTGAAGGAAATGTGCCAGCCACGTGGAAAACAGCTGAAGACAGGGAATGTTAAAAAAAAAAAAAAAAAAGAAATTAGAAGGGAAGGTGACTGGGAAGAAAAGTACAATGTTTTGTACAGCACAGTACTTGTTCATTCCTGCTGCCTGAGGGCTAGTGACATTTGAGTACCTCTGGATTAGGTTTCCTGGAGGGTTGGTAGTTTAAGCTAAAAACTTGAGCTATGCTGACCAGGCATCCCCTGGGGGGGACGGGACTCTGGACTTTGGGTTAATATGGCTTGAATTCAGTGTCATCTTATATATGTTGTTATAGATGACATAGCTTAAATGTTGGATTAGCATATTTCACTCACCCATAGAATTACATAAAATACTAATTTGCTTTCTCGCTCCTGCTAGGGCACCAGCAAAGGGAAGGCACTGTTACACTCTACTAGCAATGATGAAAAAGAACAGCAGTGGTATTTTTGGTGCGAGAACCCCTGAAGGCAGTGGTAGCTCACTTCATCTGATGCTTGACCACCTGCCTGTGCCACGTTAAATAAGGCAAGTCAGGCCTCTACAGTTTTAAAATGGGTAGGTAAGAAGCTCCTTGTCACCTGTTGAATTTATCTATGAAACCAGAATGGAAGTAAGTTTGTAAGTTTTTCACCAGAAAGAAAAGGAAAGACACTCAACATCCCTGACCTTCACATAATGTCTTGACAAGGAGCAGATATTATGATACACAGTTATAACTTTTTCCCCATACTAGCATTTTCTTCTCCTTAAATCATTCAAGAATTTTACTTTATGATGAGGGATAAATACCTCACAGAGAAATTAAGTTATGTGTTAAACTGCATGGATTTAAAATGCAACCTCTATAGCTCCTTACTGATTAAATATGAAGTTCAAGTAGTCCTGCTTCACCCATGGCCACCGAAGGAGTAGAAGGTCACAAGATATTTATCTTACGTACTCTCCCCGCCACCAACTGTCTAAAGCCCCACGTGCCCAGGAGGTCACTGGAGGACAGAGCTGTAACTGGAGCACTACCCAGGTGAGCAGGAGATGATTCTTGGGACACTTGTTTGCTACAGACTCACAGGAGTTGCCCACTCGACAAGCAAATACTCAATTTTCACTGAAATCTAAGAGTTGCACTAGAAAATAGTTTGGGTGGGCTTTTTTTTTTTAAAATCCTCTGTTTCTCATACCAAATAGATTGTGAAAAACAGGAATAACAACATTTCCTAGACATACTGGTATGTTACAAGAATGAACTGGGCTGTTAGTAATGAAGATCTTGTGTACAGTACAGCAGTGTAGCTTAGTAGGAAAGGCAGCAGATGCACCCTGTTCAACCCTCTTCTCCTAGACATGGCTTGGCTACAAATAAGCAAACAACCTTTTTTACTCTCAGGAATTCAGACTATTACCTTCAAATTTTAATAAGTTGATTTTTGGTTTTGGAGTTTTTTCCATTACAGCATTAGTCCCTTCCAATAGTACTTTACAAAATTTATTACAAAATTTAATAAATTCTAGTACTCTTTGTGGAAATGAAAAGCTTGAACAGAAACTTGAAATGGATGAATGATCAAGAAACAAGTAAAAATGCCAGAAGCCTATCTCAATATGGTCAAATAATACTTTAAAATGATTCCTTTAATTGAAATGCATTGAAATGCAAAGGTTTCTGACACGTCTGCATTTTAACCCATGACTCCTGCATGATGGTAAGCAGTAAGACACTGGGCACCGGGTTCTCTGTATCTCACCATACTGAAAGGCACTAAGCATTTAAAGACTGAAATGGGGTGGAGAATATCACAGATCCACCAAACAACCAGCAACTGTTGTCTCCTGGAGACATCAAGGGCAGGATTATAAAATACAGAGTCGAAGAAAAAAGGAGCATTTCAAAGTGATGTACCTGTTTCAGGCCTCCCATCTTCCAAATTTGCAGCATAATTGCACATTAAAGCCAAAGATGCTGGACTTTGCAGCTAAATCTGTGTATATGAAAAGTTAGTGTGAAGCTTTAAAAATAAAAACTCTTTAAAAGTAAATAGTTTTCTTGGATATTTCCTAGAGTGAGGCAGGGAACTCCTGTTTTTGGTTGCAGATCTGAAGAGCTTTGGGTCTGCAGCCATAGTTGTCAAATTCTAATGGCATTCTAATTCATTCTAATTCAGCTTTAGTGCTGAATTAAAGTTATCGATGAGAAAGACTCCAACTGTCCACAAGACTACTTCTGTCTGTGCCAGCAGGCTACCTGTAAAAGCCGATGAGATGTGTAATTAAGTGGTTGACCAGTCAAAAAAAAAAATATTTGCCATGTCCATGCCACCATGTCCTCCAAAGGACCTTGTGACTTTGGGAAACTTCCTTAATTCAAAGCAGCCCTCCTTTGTGCCTTTGTGAACCTTCAAGATACATGACGAGGCACTGGATGCCTCTGGGAACAGTCTAAGGTACGAGCATTTCTGTGAGAAGCCATCTCAGATTTCAGCTGCTGGTTGCAACCTATGGTTATGGTTAAACAAAGCAGGGACCATGAACTCTTTAAAAATGTGGCAGAAACAGAGATCTGTAGTATTATAGCTCCCGATGAAGCAGTAGCAGAACTACAGCGGTCACATAAACTCAAGCCCTTTCAGCTACCTCAGGACACAGACCTATCAGCCCAAAGGTCTTCCCACACTGGAGATACCTGCACCACTTGAACCACAGTCACTACAACTTGTTTTAAAGGGCTAATTCTAATCTTGAAACATGTGCTCGGAGAGAAAAGGAAAAACCAACAACAAAAAAAGAGGTGCTGCTCTTCATGGAAAGTGTATGCAAGCTTAAGATAAACCAAATAAATCCTCTTGTGCATACCTTTCCTGTTCAAGGAATAAACACTGAGCCTGCCTGACTTTCTGAGCCTGTAGGACTAGCACCCCTGAATGACCTAAATTCAAGATGTGCAATAGCAGAAGAAAAAACAAATACCAGAAGTATTCCCTTACGATCCCTTTTCACAGCACATATCTCATTATAAAAGTGTTATATCTCCCCTCTATATCACAGGAAAGTTGCCTGCAGACAAAGGAGGGTCTTACAGAACCAGAAACACCATTTCAGCTTGTTATCTTCAAACTACATTATCTCCACAGATGTCTCTGTCTGGGACCATAGAAGGACAAATGCCCCAGAAGTCTGGCCGCTGGAAGCAAAACTGGTGCTTGAGCATGCAACTGTGGGAATTTACTAAACATTTTAAGGATCCCCTTCTCATTTCTAGTACCTTCTCTACAAACCCACTCTATCAAGCCAGCAGAGAAATAAATATGGGTGGTGAATGTGGGAGAGTGTCATGTACAAGGGATCCAGAGTGGAACAACAAAGATACAGCAGATACGGTAAGGCTTTTCATGCCAGCCCTTGTCACTGTCTGGTTCAGTGACTTTTGGCTTTTTGGTGGGTTGTTCCATTCATCAGGCTTCTCTCCATTTAAAACATTTCCAAGTTCTCCGAATGGCCCCACACGGTGTGAGGAGATGCAGGGAGCACAGGTGGGGAGAGAAGGGGACAGTTTTCTGTGCAGGTGCCCATCCACCCGTGATGCTGGTCGGGTCACACTTGCTCAAAAGCCAATTTTCGGCAGAGAGTGCTCATTGCAGCCAGGGAAGCCTGTCTGACAGAATTCTTTCTTGCAACAAATACTCTTTAAAAATAAATAGTTTTCTTGGATATTTCCTCATGTGGAAGTGGCTATTTGATAACTAGCAATTACAAAGAATTTAATCTGGTGAGCAATCTTAATTGTTCTTCCTCCTCCTTTAGTGGAAATCACACGCTTTAAACCCAAAGGCCACTTCTATTTATTTTATGAGAACAAATTGGCTCTGTCAGTTTAATTTCCCCTGGTGCTGTAACTGGACCTGCTGTTCTCACAAAGACAACTGGGATAAGACAGAAATAAAACCAATTTTTGAGGATAGGCTGTACGGACAGCTCTCTCACACCTCAAACCTCTCCTTTCCAGAGTAGACCCCACACGCAACATCAATGTTTCAGACAAAGTCTGCTGTGCCACCATAGCAGCAGAAGAATAACTGTTCATCAAGAATTCCACAAATAAATTTTCAAGAAGATATTGTCACTTTAATCCTTGATGAGGGAGCAGAGGGCTCCTACATTTCACCAATGCTTTGCATTTTCTGGGTGACTCACAGTGGGGAGATGCAGTGTGGTCTCTTGCTGGTGCCCACTTTTCAGAGGACGGGACCAGCATCAGGCTTTGTTCTTGCTTGTTGTGAGGACATGATGTGTCTTGTCATAATGGTGAAAGACTACAGCTTCTTCAGAAAGAAAATGCCTCTGGTGTGTACTGGCAGCATGAACGTGTACTGGCAGCTGGATTGGGTAGTACAAGTAGTAGCACTTCAGAAATCTTCGATCCTGGTGCAAACCAAGAATTTGTGTTCAAGCCAACTCAAAGAATACCTCTCTTGATGCTACTTGGATTCAAATTAATTTCCAAGGCTAAAAATGGTCTTTATCCTTCTCATTTCCCATGCTGAACATGTAAAACTTCTTAAAAGATGTATTCACACTTGACTACTCTGAAAACTGGGGCATTTCCATTCAGAGAGAAAATGGCACGTGGCATGGTTACTACTCCCAGTACAGCAAACATAAAATAGCTTGTCAAAGTTACAAGGGATGGAGCCATAAATGCCAATCAGCTGACAGTGCAAGATTTCACAAAAAGAAGATGGCTGGAAAAAAAACTGAGAAAGGCCATACAGCATCCCACTTACTTGTTTTCTTCATATACTTACAGTTAAAATATGACTGTTCATCACCTTATCTACTCTAGCAATCAAAGAATTTGAAATGACATATTACTTCTGTTTGTTGGAAGCCATATATAGGGAGAAAGACTTCCTCTCCCTTCTCATCCTTTCTCAGCCTTTTCAGTACCTCTCAAAAGCACTGGCTTATCTACATGTTTCTGTTGTGGGTGAAAACTGCCACTCCACAACCCTTGACAGCAGAAGCGACTACTGCTACCCAGTGCGATTCCTGTGGCCAGGAATTACAGTCACTTCACAGACAACCTTTCACCTCCCCTCTTCTGAGGTTTAAAAGTCTAAAGCTGGCTTCAGCATCCCTCACTGGAGAGGTGTGCAAGCATGATGAGCTTCTCCTTAGTGTTAAAGGTGGGGAAACTCAAGTTGGCCAGACCCACGCTTGCAATAAGAGCAGGAAGCCACTTCGCCCTCCTGCAAGCCATCTTCAGCTGCTTTGTGCTCCCATAGACACCAAAGGGGTAAGGGGCAGTCCCCTATCAGCTGCCTGATAGGAACGGTCCTGTGTAGGCTCTTGCCCCTCCATAAATGCAAGGTGATTTGGAGAAGCTTCCTCTGGACCGATTTTAAACGTTGTTAGCACTTGAGATGACCCATCATCCTACATGCTGAGGCTGCGCCTCAGGCAAACACAAAAGACAAGACAAAGAAAAACCAACCCACCCCACCACCACCCGAGTTAAAACAAGCCATTTATTGTGGTAGCAAGGAAAGCGTGCACAGCTTTTTGCACACAGTTTGTTTTGATTTGTTTAGATAAGGTGGCTGGAAACAAAGATCCTTGGGAATTTTGAAAAAGAAAGCAGAAAAATGTTTGTTTTAAAACAGAGCAAAATGTTTAGGTAACTCCCAGCCTTGCAACTCCGAGTTATGCCTGTTAATTTGTATTCATTCAGCCTAAATCTGAGCATTTTAACTCTGGTACAATCTTATAGAGTTACATATCCTGCACAGGCAAAGCAGAGAGGATTGCTTAGGGCTATGGGAATCAGGATTTCTCCAGTGGAGTCAAATCTTTTCCCATGTTTATAGAAAATCTACTGAATTTTGAGAGAGCTAGAGGTCGGAAGTCAGAGTGAAAATCCTTCTGTCTGCCTGCAGTTTACTTGGGGTTTCAGAAGAAAGTTAAGTATTATGAGAAAAGCCTGCCATTACCCTCTGTTGAATATGTTAAGTAGAACAGACTTAGCAAGTTCCTCTAACCATAACCTGAGAATGTATGGGTTGTTGCAGACTGTCCCGGTTTGAGGTAAAACCAACCATTTTTGTGT